>JAYMTP010008140.1:0-10361 GCA_036897365.1 Geranium brycei | reverse complement strand
CGAATATTTAACAAATCAAGCACAAACGGCTCAATAAAAACCCAGCTCGTTTACGTCCCTTCAAGGATTGAATGACTGATTACAAATAGGGATGACAACGAGGCGGGTTTGGGACGGATTTGGCTATCCCCGTCCCTGTTAGAAACGGATCGGGGATTCCTCTTTTCTAACGGGAACGAGGATTCTCTGTCGAGATCGAAGATTCCCCGTTTTCCGTTTCGAACCCACAAAAATGTTAAAACATATTTATTTTTTTAATAAAATATGTATTAAAAATTATTATTTCAATAAAAATATATACTTCATATATCAATTTTTCATTAAAAATGTATTATAAAATTTTATTTTAATAAAAAAGATTATTTTTCAATAAATATGCATTTTAAATATAATTTTTAATTTTAAAAGATATATCTTTAATATATTGGGGCGGAGCGGGGCGGGGATGCCTCACCCCGTCCCCGCCCCGTTCTCATTTCAAATTCAGGAATTCCTCACCTCATTTTCATTTGAATTTGAGTATCCCGTCGAGGACGGAGAATCTTGTCATCCGTAAGTGTAAACCACCCAAAACATTAATACCAAAGAGTTATCTTTTATTAAACTAACGCGGAAAAAGAATAGGAATGGTCCCATCGGCATTTATGGAAGAGGGCCTGACTTTAAACATGAATCAACGGAAGTAGAAAAAAAAAGTTGGACTTGTTGAACAAGCTCTCTCGTCACTTTCACACACTCTCTCTCTCTCTCTCTCTCTCCCGAGCTTCTTGAATCATCAATGGGCGGTTTTGGCAACAGGAGGAGTAAACTGTTGCCTATGATGTGCTCCAAGCCGTCGATAAAGGAAGCGATCGTCCCCAAATGCCGCCGGCGACCCCCTGACGAGCCTCCGTCGCCGAGGGTGGGCTGTATGGGCCAGGTCGTCAGGAGGACCAACTCCTCCAGGGTCATTGCTTACCCAACTCCTTGTCTCAACAACTTCTTGAAGCTCCCCAAGAACAATTGTGACCGGAGGATCAAGATTGACAGTGTGGCGGGTATGGATCCGCCGTTGCCGGTCGTCAAGAGGCGGTCCACGACGCCGAGACCGGAGAGTCTTTGGAAGAGGAGATCAAAGGGAAGGGAATTGCAGATCCATGTATGTCCTAATCTTCTTCTTCTTCATCAGCCTAAAAGTGTTTGATTCACTTATTTACTTAAATATGCCTTTGTACATGTTTCTTTTCTTTTATTTGGAAATTTAGTAACATATATGGGTTCATTCAGATATGCAATTACTCCTACATCATTTTGATTCCATTTTATTGAAGTTGTAAGAGAATGAGTTTGATGGATATAAACCAATGCTGTGAACATTTAATTTGCGATTAATCTTTTAACCCGCAACGTTTTCTATTAATCTCTGATTAGTTAGTTCCTAGTAGACTCTTTCATCCCGATAGCACATGACATTTCTTACAATACTGATATAAACTCGTTTGATAAAGATGGTTATATGTCAAGACCAGTGTTCTGAAAAACTCTAGGTACCAGCAGTCCGGCAGAAGTTGGAAGTTTTTAAAACACCGGTGAGAATAAGAAATTTGTTATAATTAATAAAACATTTTTTTACTGTGAAAGCCTACTTGATATACATGATAAAATTTACATAAATAAGAATGAAAGAAATATATACAATTATACAAAGATAATAAACAATATAGTCTATCTATTTATTTATAGATTTGGACCTAATTAAGTCTATTTATGTTGTCTAAATGAAATTTACAAGAATGTTTTGGTTTATCGTTGGGGACATTATTTGCAGATGCAATGTCATGACATGAACAGTAAAATCACTGTTAGCCATTTCTTCTTTTGAATTTGGAGCTATGGGTTTGTTAAAATGACAAATTGTTGGTGGAATCGAATCAAATTTCAAATCCATTGAAAATCATTGTCTCTTGGTTGGTGAAACAGAGATAGCAGCTGCGTCTACTTATCCCAATTTCTTTTGTTTTTGAAAGCTGAACTTTCTAATAAGTCAGAACTTGAGAACTTAAACTCTAGTCAAAACTCTGATCGTGTAAGATTGACATTTTATTTATGAAGGTCGACACAATTTGTCTTTGTGTTTGTGATCTCTCTATGCCTACACCCTCTTGTCAACTAACCACGTGTAGAAGGCTACATGTGAGAGAGTGTGCTAAAGTGAATGTCTGTGTGCATACGAGAATGAAAGAAAATGATCGTCATACATACACGAGTGTATGGGAAAAACTTAAATCACATGAAAATAATTGAAAATAATGTCATGTGTATAAAGAGAATGAACAAACACAACTAATAAAGTTGATATTTTATAATTGTGGAGTTTGATATATTTATGTATGAAGGAAAATGTCATACACAATTAATAAAATTAATATTTTAGTTGTGAAATTCAATCCAAAACAGATGACCCATTTTATATATTACAACTTGTACTCAATTATGTGTGGTCGGGCATGCAAACATGTTGATCAGTGACTTTTTACATACCCGACACATATATATGTCTTGCCAAACATGATAATAACACACGACGCATACATTGTACATGTAATTAAATATCTGAAAGTTGATATAAACGTGCTTATAAACTTCGATGAAAGTCAAAGTAAAAGTTGTACCTCACATAGAATCAGTGTAATGAGTTAGGTATTATATGAGTCGGCGCTGACAGTTTCAAATTGAAACAATTACTTGTTAACACTTTTTCGTTGTAGTTATCTACTACAACACTCCTGATCAGTTCCACTTCCACTTTCCATTACTTTCTAATTTTTTATTAACATCACTAACTTAAGAAAGTTGCCTTCTCAATCCTGTTTATTAGCAATTGGTGGGAAATTGCTTATGGGAACTTGTTACTCCGTTATCACGAGGTTTTTCCAATCAGTCGATGTGAAGGTCGTGACTTGCATAATACTAATAGTTTTTGTAAATTTTTAGTGTACGGGTGTGGGGATTGTCTCACCCGAGTTGAATGAATGGCTTTTATGATTCAAGAAAAAACTACTGATCATTCTCACATCACTATCCCAAACTAAAAAACTCGATTTTGTTGGGGAGATCCGAGTCTTACCGAGGAGGAGCACCCAAAAAAAGCTCACATACACATTAGAGTCCACATTTGACCAAAAAACTAGTCTGGTGGGTCTAGGGTCCAATGTGTATATAAACTCTAATTATACCTCGTAATCTTCTGATGTGGGACTTCAAACTCACATGTGGACATAACAATCTCCCTCTCCATATTGAGTCTCATCACATCGGGATGACTCCCCCTAAGCCCACAACTTTACTTGGTCTACTCAAATCCCGCAAGGGTCATTTCCATCCTATCGGGGCCTCCGACTCACTTAACCATAAGAGTATACCGAACCAAGGCTCTGATACCACTGTTGGAGAGATCCGGACTTTACCTAGGAGGAGCACCTGAGGAAAGCCGACATACACATTAGAATCCACATTTGACCCAAAAGACTAACCCGGTAGGTCTATGGTCCAATGTGTATATAAACTCTACTTATACCTCGTAATCTTGCGATGTGGGACTTCGAACTCACATGTAGACATAACAAATTTTACACTTACTCTCGGTGAGAGTCTAGTGGCAATATTGGGCCTCCTTCTATACAAGAGTGTGTCTTGAGCTCTTTATTGATACAATAATCTTAAAAACCACAGGTTAGGTATTGTCTTGCTTCATCATAACATAGTCAAGTCCAGATTTTCATACAATTTGCCGATAAAAAAACTATTATTTTGTTATACTTATTAAATCTAACTGAGTTTTGAGATAAAAACACCAAAATACTCTCCGTAAATCTGATTTGAAATTAAATATGTCTGATCGGTTCAAATTAAAAACTGAATTTGTTAAAAACTGATTTTCAATATACACCCTTGTGATTTTGTTTGTTAAGATACTTGCAATGACAAAATCATTGGAAAAATTATATGGAATAATTCATTAGTTTACTTGTTGAAAAAGTACATTTTATTTTTAAACTTGGCAAAGCCATTTACTTTTTTGGTGAAAGGTGGGAAGGGTGTAGTGATCGAACCTGTGGAGAACATGCTTTGTCTGGAGATCAGAATTGGGCTATATATATAATTTAGGTGACCCCATAGACATTGGTGATGGTCCCATATATACCCTCTCGTGCATGTGTCTTCTGTTAATTATTAAAAAGTTTCCTATGCTAAAACAATTGCAAATAAAGCCTCAATTGTCTCCCAAATAGTTGCCAACCACAGCATTTAACACTGTGAAAACATCCCTATTAGTGTTTATATTTAAATTAATGATTAAGGAGTTATTTATGTAATTTACTTGATAAGGTCAAGTGTAGATTGCATTTATAAAAAAATAATACCTGAAATGGACCAATCTTCTTCCCAGTTTAAACTACCCTCATACCCCAAGCAAATTGGTTTGATCCATGCCTATGCTATCACTTCACATTGATTATTTATTTCTGAAAGATTTGTTTTGGATTTAACTTTTTAAAATTATTCGAGAAATTTTTTGATTTATACACGACTTTGAATGAATAAAAGTTCTAAATTAAGTTATATTTTTTAGTCAAGATAAAAAAAATAATTATAAAATAGTTAGTAGGCTTTTGGATGGACGATTTAATTTGTGTTTCTACTGTGCTTGCAACCCCAAAAATATTAGTACAATTGGTAATATTCAATTTGAAAAATTTGTTGAACTAGAGCGAGCAGATCGGTCTATAAAACCTACTACTAACATTACTGGATATCACTGCCATTTTTCCTGCTTTCACAAGTTGAATTTACCTAGATTTCAATGAGCTACAACATCAAGCATTTCTAAAACTGTATACGATTTGATTACCAATCATACAATTGAAGATACAAGTAACACAATACGTGAACTGCCAACAGAGCGACTGAAAAAAGCACAGAATACAGAAAAGAAGTATATAAACAAAGTCTTAAAAGATGACGATTTGTGAGGCAGTGAATTATAAGGTTCAGATCATTTCTTCCTTGACAGAGCTGCTGCAATCCCACCAACCAGCAGTCCAGCTGCAGTAACTGCAGTTGCGGCAATGCCAATCCCAATTACACCATCTACATTGAAACACTTATGTCAGTGATTTCCTGTGCAGATTAAGTAGCCAAGTGAGAGGGACTAATTACTGGTAGTTACCTTTTTTAATCCGTTCCTCAATTGCTTTCTTGAGTGTCATTGCTTGTCTCCAACCAGGTTCCATCTGCAATAAAAGGTTTGCATCTTCAGATTTGTTCATACCAATGAAATGTCAATTACACCAGATTGTTTGACAACTCGCTTCATAACGTCACGCAGATGTTTCCTACGCTGACAACCGCTGCGGAGAAGGGACACAGAGGCAAGATTTTCCGGAGTTGATGCACCATTTAAAATAAAGTGTGTAACGTGATCATTTATAATGGTAGCAACGAAAATAGTAATCGAAACGCATTTGTCAAGAAGCTCAACCAAAAAACAGAAGCATACCTAACACGGTATAAGATTGAATGGACCAAAAGGGGAGTCGAGGCTAAGGTACTTGAAGTTTTTCATGTTCTTTTATCAATTGGTAAGTATTACAAAGATGAGGTTTTATGTGACATGGTGAATATGGATATTTGTCACGTTTTGCTAGGGCGGCCTTGGTACTACGACATCGATGATACTTACACAGGTACCAATACATACATATATGTTTTGGTGTGCGAATAAAAAACTTGTATTACTCCTGCAAGCGAAACATGCTAACAATATCAAGGACTCCGACATAGATGCCTCACACATGCAATTGGCAATTCCTGTGAAATCCATGAATTGGGCATCTCGAACATGAATGTTACATCACATTGTTCATCAACAAAGAATGAAAATTTAAGTTTACACTTGTGCCACCCTGAACACTAGAGATGTATTCTAAACCCAAAAACGAATGTGATGCATGTTGTTAAATATAAAGATGCATTTGGATCAAGACAAACAGATGATAAGGAAAAAATCCAAAGAAAGTTTCTTTACAAAGCAATGGATCAACTTTAAGAATTACTTAATTCATGGTCAAGATGAGCAGTGACTTTCCTAAAGATTCAACATCTGGGCCTTTCTATCCACCTGACTCACAAATCAGACCCCTCTCACATCCAGCACTCCCTCTCTACCTGGAGAGTCTCTCCGTTGTCCAGGGACCCCATATCCTTTCTAGTTTGATGTTCCTTTTTTCTTCATTTTTTTCCTTGTTTCTTTGGGTGGGCATTAGTAGCTATAGGCCTGTGTTTGGGTTTTCTTTCTTTTGCTCTGTTCTGTTTTTTGCTTTTTTGTTGTCTTTCTTTTAAGCAATAAACATGTTCTGTGTTGATCAAAAAAAATATGTATAAGCAACCAAACCTTAAAAATAGCAAGATAGACTCTAAACTGAATGCCACGTTTTAGATTGTAATCCTATCACCTGATAGAAATACCAACGCCTGATCCCTCAACACAGCATTTCAATGACTGTTACACTGAAATACAAAATAAATCTGCATTAAAATAAAAGATAAGCTAATCATAACAATTTCTGAACTAATTAAATGACAAATTAAGCTAAACAAAAATAATTTCTCTCAACTTAAGTATAGTCTTAAGTCTATTAGCGGTCCTTCATCATGTAGAATTCTAATCTCTATCTCCACCTATCTATGAGATTGTTTTGTCGAATTGTATAATGTTATCTTATCCACCAAGTTGGACACATATTAGTTATAGTAAACTCAGTGTAAGATTCTGAACCGTGGAATTCTCATTTGACATATCCACTTATCCTGACTATTTTTATTTTGAATGTGGTGTTTCTCAATTTAGGTTACTTGCTCACGCCAAGGTCGAATATGTACAGTCAAAGGAAGCAGCTGAACTGAGGAAAAAAACTGAGAGTAGCTGGTTTTCAGTGAGCTGGTTTGTATTTCCTTATTTTGACAAATGTTTGAGTTCCTCTGTTTTATATTTGAGGTGAAAATTTCATTTGTAATAACTGCATGTGGTTTGTCTTATGTCAGGCTGGAAGAATCAGAAGATGCCTCTTTTGAGGATGCTTCTGAGGAATTGCAATCATCAGAAGAAAATCTGACTAAAGAAGAATGGCAGGCAATTCATAATTTACTAAGTCATCAGCCAGATAAAGAGTCCATGTCACATTCAGGAAAGGAAAAGCAGAATATGATCCAGTTCCTGGTGACTGTATCCATAGGTCATGCAGCTGCAAGGATCATCGGAATAGATGATACTGAGATTGTTTGTGGTAGATTTGAGGAGCTGCACCTGTCGACCAAGTTTAAGCATCGCAGTATTCACTGTGATGTACTATTGAAGTATTATGGTCTATCTGCACCTGAAGGTTCCCTAGCCAAGGTTTTGTTACGTTTATAGCCACTATATTATTGGTTGCTCAAAGTTAAATGGTTTTCAATTTTGATGTCACCATGAAGAAATTCAGACTCAGCAGATGCTCATTTATTTCTTTTGAATTTAATAAGTAGGCAATATTCATCCCTGTATTTTTTTTTTGAGTATGTGTCTGTTTGTAATGAAATTCAAGCTGGCCTTGCATTAGTTTTTTCCCAGGTGTATATTTCTCTTGGTTGGTTATATGTTTTGCTATTTGTTGTGCAGAGTGTCTGTAGTGAGCAGAAGGTGAATGCATTGACTGCTAGTTTTGTACACAAACCTGTTGGGGAGAATGTTGACTGGAGGCTTTCAGCTACAATTTCTCCTTGTCATGTGACAGTGAGTCCTCTATTTTTAGATCTCTATTGCCATCTTCAATAATTAGAAAAATAAAAAATTTGTTAAATGGCCAAAATAGTTTGAACACTAATTAAGCCGAATTAGGACATTATTTAGAAACAAAGCTATTGCTTTATCCTCACACAATACGTCTCTCCCCTCTTCCCTCATCCACCCCCTAACCATGGCCGACCACCTTTGCTATTGCTTTGACCACCCAGCCTCCACACAACCTCCACATCCAATGGACCCACTCTACACCCAAACACAATCTCTCAACTGATTGCAACCTGCAAATAACCATCACTCACAAGCCTCACACCAAAACACCCATCCCAAACATAAGCCATTCTCCACGGTATTCGTAAGTGACCTACCTACAAGCATTACTATCTATACGCTAGAAAATCTCTTCAGTGGATATGGGATCCTCACATGCATCATTCGTTCACCCAAACTTAACAAGAAGGGAAAAAAGTCGGGCTTCTCTCATTATCGTAGGAGCGAGGATATTGAAACAACAATCTCAACTCTCCATAGTCTTCGGTTCAAGGCCGAGCGACTAATCGTCCCTCGCACCCATGGCTTTCCGCAGCCGGAGACACGCCACTCATCGCAGCGACTTCGGGTAATGAGCAAAGGCTAAGTTGATCTAACCTCGGAGTGGACTATCCATCATCGGACTGCCACGATAGCATGGACCACAAAATCAATCTCCAACAAGGAATGTAGGAATTAGACGTGAAATGATCTAACCGCTAATTATCCATCAATAGTATATTCTCCTAGTATTTCCACATGGCTATTACATCACATTGTGGAATTATGTTTGTTTTATCCATCTCTCTCCCCAAATATTGTAATATTTTTATATTCTCGAGGTAAATTTGAATGCAGAAGTTCTATATTTTTTCCGTATTGAGTAAGATTTGTACTTATATAATTCCAATGTGTCTGGTCATGTGGGTTTTAGATTCTGATGGAAAGTTGTGACCGCTTTTTGGAGTTTGTGAAGAGGAGCAATGCAGTCAGTCCTAGTGTTGCTTCTGAAACTGCAACTGCTTTACAGGCAAGAAAGTGTAATTTATCATCAGTTGCGTTGACGCTTTTGATTTGTCAATACTGAATATGTTATTAAAGTACTCTATGCAAATGGCAGATGAAGATAGAGAAGGTGACTCGCCAGGCACAAAAGCAACTTCAGATGGTGCTGGAGGAACAAAGCAGGTTCAGTCCCTCTATTTTTTGTCGCACCACACACACACACACACACACACATATATATGTGTGTGTGTGTGTGTTGTAAAACTGAAAAATTATATTTTGGTGCCATATTAATGATGGGGAACAAATACATTGATAAGAAAATTCTTCTTTTTTTTTTGTTAAGAAGAGTTCACAAAAAATTATATAGTATATTCTCCAATGTATTTAAATAAGGCACCAAAATGTATTTGTTCCCTCAACAGTATATTCTCCTTAACATCTACTATCAATGTATATGTTATTTTTTTGTGAAGGAGAGAATCCATTTCTAAGATGGGAAAGTGTGTATATATATATGGTGTAAAACTGAAAAAAATTATATTTTGGTGCCTTATTAATGATGGGGAACAAATTCGTTGATAAGAAAATTCTTCTTTTTTTTGTTAAGAAGAGACAAAAATTATGTAGTATATTCTCCAATGTATTTTAATAAGGCACCAAAATGTATTTGTTCCCCAATAGTATATTCTCCTTAACAACATATACTATCAATGTATATGTTGTTTTTCTTAAGGAGAGAATCCATTTCTAAAATGGGAAAAAGAGATTCTCGGCCTAAATGTCACGGTTCGAGAGAGCTGCGTTAAGATCTCAGGACGTGCATCGTTTAGGCGAGACTTATTGACCACGCTCGACTCCAAACTAGCCTTTCAACAGTGAAACAAGTATATAGAGTACGCGAAGGATCTGAACGTTAGGGTACTTTTTTTTTTGATAAGACAGACATATTATTGCACTAAAAGAAACAATAACAAAGATAAGAAAGATAGATGGGGGAGCAAGCAACCAAGCAAACGATGGATAAGCGAGACGATTTGGTGTTTAAGGACCGGGGGTCCGGTCGTCCCTCCATGTGAGGGATCGACCAATATTTTTATTTGTCGGGAAATTCCTTCCGGCGACCAATCGACCGTGAACTAATGTCGAGACTTCTTTGCTCTCCAAAAGTTAAGAATTACAATGCCCTACCTATTTATACTGATTTATAGAGTTACCTAAATACAACTCTAGCAAAATAAAGGAAAAGATCTAGAAAACCCTAAAATATAGGGAGAAGATATTCCCCTGAACCTTGGGCGCCAAGCAAGGCGAATCCGGTCTTGATCTTGATCCAGGGCGGCCAGTTGAATAGGGCAAGTCTCCTTGTGGGTAGAGGGTGATGAGGTGGCACTGCTTGGCCACGAAGCAAGGCTGCGTGCTCCCATCCCTTGTAGGGCCGCGAGCTTGCGTCGTGGTGGCCAGGCGCTGTGGGGCCGGCCCGGGGTGGGTCTTGAGCGCTCATTCT
>JAYMTP010008139.1:0-10362 GCA_036897365.1 Geranium brycei | reverse complement strand
GGTACCCATCGGGTTCGGATTTTTTTGCCATCCCTAGAAAGAATAATAACTTCACCTTCTAGACATTCTACCAAATAGAAAATCGAACATTTACTTGATAATGTATTAACACCAAGATTATAGATGTTAATAGTTTTTTATCAGCACTATAGAAGTTAACAGTAAGAGATCACTAAGAGGCATGAATCAATTTGAGTGTATGTTATATATATGCTTTTACTTTTTATGCACTCCATATCAAGGAAAGATGGCAGAGTAAAACCAACCTGAAGCTTGAGACTGCTGTGAAAGGAACTTTTCCTCAAAAGTTGACTTATTTGTGGTAGTACTTGATTTTGAGGAAAGCCACCTATACTGGTTTTTTAAAACAAGTAAAAATGAAGTGTTGAGAATATCGATATCACGTGATATAAAAAAAAAAGTCTGAACACAGCCATATCTTGACATAGATAAAGGCCAAGTCATCATTAAACAAGGGACACTAGTGAATTAAGCAACCAACACAACTGCAAAAGCATATCCATCCATCAATAGACAAATACAAGGACATCAAAAGATGAGCTCATTTTGTCGAACAGGGGATATGGATCCCCGTCCTGACCTCGAACCAAAAAAAAAAAGTAATTCACCCCTCAGGGAGGAGGAATCCCCTTTCTTCGAAACATGCCTGAAATGTATTTTAAAAAATACCAATATATAATTAAAAACATTTTTTTGATTAAACTTAATTAAATAAATATATTACAATATTATTTGTATATATTATATACAAGGTGGGGCATGGTCGCCAATAACTCAATCAGGGATCCCCATCCTAAAGGTGTGTGGGCAAATAGTCAATCGATTAGTAGCGATTTTTGTAACCTAATTTAAATTATTGATCATCAAAAACACTAACCTAATCGAATGCACACCATATATGTAATATAAAATTATCATACTTGCAAGAGAAAAGTAATTGTATACCGGAGACACCCCTGATAACCACTTCGTGACCACTGCAATATCCTGCCGCCATTCGTGATCACGTTGCCAGCTGCTAGCATCACGAACACGATTAGCTGGCTCCTGAACAAAAAAAACTAGATAAGAATCCCAAACAATGTATAAGAGGAAGCATTCTAATATCGAAGAATGCAAGCAGAAAAGGGAAAAAAGAGAAAAATAATTGACCAGAAAAATTATAACTTGATGAACACTGAAAACATACAAGCTTGCAAGGTAACAAAAAGGAATCTACTTTAGAGTTTGGAGAAACCAGTCCAACGGCTTACTTGTGAAGGTTGAGTCCATATGGTTACCCTCCCATGAAAATTTGCTATTAGTAAAGCACGTGGACAAGACGTTGGGGACCATTCAATAAACTGAACTGAATCACGAGGAGAATCTGAAAATGAAACCGATGCAATCTGTCACAGCTTGCAGAATTAAGATGAAGCATTTTATAAGGATAATAGTGTATCATGCAAAGTGTATCATTGGACTGAAAGCACATAACTGTGTGATGATGAAGAAAACACTTGTCCTAGAAAAATGCATACAGATCTAAATCATTTCTAGTTCCTATAGACGAGTGTATAAAGACCTCATTAACACTGTAAGTAAATCATCAATTCCTTGAATGAATTGGACAATAGTAATGCATAATGATATAGGTTTAAATATAACAATCACGGCACAACAGGTATAACCACAACAGATCGGATCAAATCTAATAAAAAATAACTAATTTTAATCCATTTACTTTTGCTGACACAATCTTCATAGTTGCAAGATTTTAGCAAGTTGTTGATGATACAGGTTATAGAATTGTGTTCTATTGAAGATATGTATTGTATTGTGGTAATAATAATATCTTCTAAGTATATAAGAGGGTGCTCTCATTGTATTAGAACAAGAAGAATCGTCAATAAAGCTTTTGAATTTTACATGGTATAGAGGGTTAGGTTTGATCTTGACTCAACTTTCATCCGAGTGTTGCTTTGTCCACTCCTTAGTTATGGTTTAGCCGGCGGGCAAGACACTATTGTTCTGATTTTTCTTCCCAATGTTATTACCAGTGTTTTAGTTTTTGCTTGGCAAAAACTCCGGAGATAACTTACTGTTCACAGCTAGTACTATTCACAACGCGACACTATTCACGGGGTATTTATTGTTTACGTCAATGGTCATGTCACTGTTCACATCACTGTTTTTTAGAGACTGTTATTTTCTCTTCTTGAGTTTACTAGTTTGGTGCAGTTCCGTTGATTCCATTTGTAAATTTGTTTGCTTGATTTCTTTAGAGAGTTTGGTAATTTTCCTCAAAATCACTGATTTCATAAGATGGATTTGAACTTGATGTTAAGATGATTGAGTTTGGACTTTGGTATGGTGTTGAGATGTTTGAGATTGGTGTTTGGATTCAGATGTGCTACTCAAGGGTGTATGGTTTTGGAGTCAAGGCGTGCATTCAAGCTTCCGTTTATGTTATAAGAGTAAAGTATGTATATTGTTATGTCTGAGGTTCAAGTTCAGGGTAGTATTTGAGACTTCAAACAATTCAAGGTTCAGGATGATATTGGACATGTTCAACGAGTTCAGGGTGGTATTGGATTGTTCAACGGGTTGAAGGTGGTATTGGACTGTTCAATGGCTTCAGGCTTCCTATTTGGTGTTTCCTAACATAGAGGTTTCCTATTGTTAATGTTTAGGCTATTTCCTTATTCCTAATATTAGTTAGTTTCCTAATAGTATATGTATCATCCCTATATAATAGGGTACTATCATTGTATTAAAACAAGAAGAAGAATCTATAAAGCTTTTGAATTTTACACACTTTACCCTCTTGTGCCCTCATTCGAGCCCATTATACAAGTTTCAATAACTAACTCATGGAGGAATATAATTGGTAATCCATGCTTTATCATGTAACTAAAATAGAACTTGGAGACTTTATTTGAGACATCCATTCTAGGGCTTTTTGTGAGATCCAAGGAGTTATTGTAAAAAAACTCACAAACATAAATGCAAACAACAACAATATTTTTTGTGTATCACCAATTGATTCAATATTGCACAAAAAGGTGATAATATAAGTGTAGTTAGATGCATAAAAGTACCTGCAATAACATTGAAAACTGCGCACTCAGTAGGTCGCTCGGGGATCACAATATGTATGGGGATCCAAAAAGGTGGATTGGCATTAGAGCTACAAATACAAGGGAATTATATATAACCATTATAGTCACATAGTATATAATATAACAATATAACAATATAAACTGGCTGAACGGAAACAAGGCCTCGAATTGAAGCACAATACAACTTGCACATAACATAATCAAATAGAGCTCTAAGATACGAGGAAATAAATATCTCATTAGTGTGTTGTATGAAGCATATGGATTAACAAAACATATCCTATATTATTGGAAAATACAAAACCAATGTACCTTTTACCATACAAAAATTATAACAATATGCTAGATTATTTCTTTCAGGCATTTCATATTCGTGTAAAATTGGGAAATAGGCAACATGAGAAAAATAAAGATTGACTTGGTTTATTTCAACTTGAGTGAGATCATACTAAGCTTATGAAGAAACTCTCATTTCTTCATCACTTGAAACTTGAAAGCCATTGGTTGTGCATAATTTTGTAAAAATTGAATCAATGAGTTCTCACTCTCTTACATTCTATTAACTTCTTCTTTACTTTTGTAGATTGGAGTATAGAAAGTGAAGCACGATCAATCCATACAAACACAAATGGTAATACACCTCTCACAATTTGCAGTTGCACTTTTATCCCTTTTTTACTTAAACAGAAAACTAGACAATAGCAAACAAAATGACGAATCAGAGTAAGTTCAGAAGATTAGGTCATTACTGTAAAATATTTACTCTTCAACGAAGTAATATTGAACTTTGGCTCCATTCAGAAGCTAAATAAAGACATCTATGGAAAGTATGTGCACAAGTAGATATGGATACAGTTAAGTTTCATTTGATGTATCATCCAAAGAAACAATTGATTGGCAGTTCTTAATCATACAACTGTTTGATGGGAAAGCTCATTCTTCTCACACATACCTACATATTGAAAATGGGCTATTGAACAACATATGCTTACCTTGGAATTCTAGCACAAGTTTCTGAAGCACAAGCAATAGCATTCAGCTTCCCACACCAAGCAACAGCACTGAAGAAGCGATCAATAGAAGAATTGGAATGACAATAAAGTTCAGGATAAAATGAACTTAACTTGATACAAACTCAGTATTCCAAATGTGCACTTCATCGAACTTAAAGCTCAGTATGTAGGGAAACACCGCCCAATAAAAAAATTACTATCAAAGCATAGTGCCAGTGAATCAAGCATTTGTGTGAAGAACAAAGCCATGCTCCACATAAAGTGCAAAACAAAAAAAATGGATACGGAGTTTTGCAAAAATAAGGAATAACATTGCTTTAATAATTGTACTTTGTTGAAGTGGTCAGCCGCACATATACGCATGGTTGCATTAATGAACTGTGTAAAATTATGTGGCAGCAGGAATGCGAAACACGCAAAAAAATAGTTGGAATCAAGAGCATTGGACAAGCTCCTTTTAAATTACACAATATTATAGATATGTAGAATAACTTGCAAAGTTAATATTATTGTATCTGCAAATTACAAAATAAATCATGCTTTCTTAGTTAAAGTACAGTAGCATTTAAACTTCAGTAGTTGGTTTCATTTTTCAGGATGCCCTTGGTATAATTTCTTTGCACATTGTCTAACACTTCTTAGTTGACAGATAGGCACCGGTTTGCATTTGGACTGTGTCTTTTTATGGATGTCATTTTCTGGAAATTAAAACGAGACTCCCTCATTCACAGAGAGAGGTTTTTCATTACTGGTTGCTGGTCCACTAAACAGCAGAATTCTCTAGAAACATCTTCCAGGAATTTATCTTCCTAAATTAAAGTAGGCCTAAGTAGAGTTGTTTTTATAATCATTTATAAATGGCTCAAATGCTAGATTGATCACCAAGTCATGGTGCCAAAATAAAGGCATCAGATTTCCAGCTGCACCACATCAAAACAAGAGTTTCTGACCTCATCAAATAGAATATAGTGAGAATGTATAATAGAGATACTTCACAACAACTCAGAAATGCCAGATTGAGTAACAAACAAACTAGCAGAATGAGCTGAATTAGCGATCAAGTATAATTGAGTGAAAATCAGTCCTAATGACCAGGCTTCATAATCTGAAATTGCAAATTCAGGTTGAGAAATTGAGGACGAGTATGAAGAAATGAGCACCTGAAATTGCGACACAGTTCGGGGACGCTCATTTTGTGCTTCAAATTGGATCGAGGCTGCGTAAGGCGAATGCAGAAGACGGTGGCCGGGCCAACCGATTCCTCCTCCATGGGATCGTCGGGCTTATTCGCCGCCACAGGTTCCTCCTCCACCTCCGCCGTGGGCTCCAATTTCTCGGGAGGTTCAAGGGGCTGAGCAGGAGCAGGAGCAGCAGGATCGCCGAGCTCGGAGTCTGTGGGAGGAGCAGAGACAGAGACTTGACTCATCGCAAAAGGCAAGAGAAAGCCCTAGAATCAATATATAGTGAGAGGCAAAGGGAGAGGGAGAGACAGAGAAGTACAAGTGGTGAGAAAGTCGCGATTGAGGGCGACAGGAATCACTGTAGAGAGAGAAACAAAGAAAGATTTTAGAGAGAGATTTTGAGTGGGGTTCGCGTGACTGTCTCAGTGTGAGTGACGACTTCTTTGCTTCCCTTCTTTTTCTTTCTCTCACTGCCTTTGCTTTCGTTTTTCTTTTTCGCTTCTGAACTGGATGTGTGTTGCCGTGGAATATCTTTTTTTCTAGGGTTTCGAAAATCCAGTGATAAGGTAACACATTGTAAAACAACTCATTTTAATGTACTTTAATTTAATATTCTTATGAAGTTGTTCAAAACAAATAATATTATGTAAGTACATATAAAGTAGTTTTTAACTTTTTAGGGCATCTTAATGAAAAAAATTATCACTATTAGAAACTCTATTGTTAATGGTGGAATGACGCTTTTGTCCCTCTTTTGAATTAACGATTATGTTAATAGTCATGGACATATTAGTCTTTTCGCATATTTTTTTTTTAGAAATACGATTTTACCTTCTCTCATGTTTGGACCAGGCCAAATTGGCCCGGTCTGCTTGATCGAAATGGTCCGATTAAAAGACCATACCGTGTGAAGACCATATCAGAGCCAGATGCAGATATGGTTTTGACGAGGCACTAGCCCATCGGAGATGAGCTCGACGCTGGTGACGGAGTCCCCACCGTCCCTTGCCGTCGGAGATCGGCACCAGTATTGGAGGGCTACTTGGGGGAGAAAACATAGCATTTTTTTAGGTTGGAACTCGGTCGAATCTGAAACTCGGTCCTCATCGATCCTCCATTAGCTCATATTTGAAACTTGGTCAGATTAGAAGGACGAAGATGGAGCAATTCAACGTCAGAGAAGAGATGCAGACCCCGATCTGTCCTAGAGAGCGGCGGCTCGGGCTGATTGGAAAATGAAGGCGAAGCTATTCATACATACCAGCCAACGAGCATAATGTCTCCATTTGCAAAACAAAATGGTTCTCACTCATTGTTGAGAAGAGAATTGAAGAAAGAAACTTTATAAACTATAATCCCCTCATTAATTTACTTGACCTACTCATGATTTAGGTATCCTCTCCTGATGATGGTAATTCTATTTTCCTAAATTGTTTTACATATAATAATCTAAACAAAATAAAAGCATAGTTTGCAAATGAATGTGCAATTTAAGATTAGGAAGTCGAATGTTGTAGTATTAATCCATTAGTTGTTTTCGTGAACCAACCAACCAGCTAAATTCCCAAAGGTCGGCGATGGTTTCTAGTCAAACATGCTAACTTGGTCTGATTCATTTGGCTAGACCATATTGGATCAGAGATAAGCTAATTGGATAAGTTCAATCCGGTTAGGTTTAAATTGGGGCACAATTTTAAAAATTTAATAACAAATAAGGGGCAAAATTGTCATTTCATATTTTTCGTAAATGAGTTTCTAACAGTGATAATTTTTTTTTATTTGAGTGACCTACAGAATTAAAAAATATTTTAAGTATACCTACGTGATGATCATAAATCTCCAAATGTACTTACGTGATAACAATTAAAAATTTTACTTTACTACAACACTCGGTCAAAATATGTTTTATTTTATGTTGAAAACACGAAATTGATCTTTAACACCTTTTAAATTTACAAAATATAGGATACCTAACCTTAAATCCAACTCTAACCCCTACCGCCTCTTTTGCAAAATTTGACTTGGGTTCGTCGAGTTGACCTCTAATACGCGATCTCCAACCTAGAGATGTGATCCTCTCCGTGAAGCCCAGACGTTGTCATTGTTCTTGCTATGGTTCTTCTCCTTCGTCTCTAGGAACCCAGTTTTTGAGAGATTGATTCTCTTGGAGTTCAAAAGTTGTCGCCAGCAAATATGTGGTTTTGGTGAATTGGGTCTCTGGCGTCTGTGATTCGGCCCATGAGGTTCTGCTTCCAAAATTGAAGATATGTAGATGGAGGTGACGTTTCTCGCAGATATGAATGAAAATAAGAGTTTGGTATAAGTGTTCAGATTAAGAGTAGTTTAGAAAATTTATTACACATGTGCAAGTCATGTGATTAAAAAGTGCACTATTATTATTAATTGTCATCTGTTAGGTAAGAGATTGTAGTGGGTCAATTCATGAGTAGTGAATTGCAATAAACATTGTTTTGGGTAGTTTTTTGAAAGTGGTATATTCGTGAAGGTGATAATAAGGGATAATTCTTGGTCAGTACCTCAATTTTGACTCAATTTCAGTTCAGTTCTTTAAGTGTAAAATTTTTTTTAGTGGTACCCTAAGTTTAATTACGTTGCACTTAAGGTAACGACTATTGAATATAACCGAATTTGTGTGCAAAAAGTCCAAATTGCCCCTAATGCTTAATTTTCAGTTTGGTAATTAATTGGTAAATATGAAAAGACTATTTTACCCCACTTAAACAATAATCTAATGGTATAATTGAAGGATATATTGGTCTTTTCAAATGACAAATTTAAAAAATTAATTAATTTAAAAAATCCTTGTGAAATGACTATTTTACCCCTCACTCTATCTCCATTTCCTGCACTCATCTTCTCCTTCCACTTTTCTGCAAAATTAACACAGATCTGGAAACGCCCAATCCTTCAACCCCTTCTCCTCTTCCTCCGGTGGCGGCGGGAGGGGTCGCGGCGCCGCCACCGGGACCGGGAAAGGCTTTTTCTGAGGCGGCGGCAAGGTGGATAGCGACGAGAAGAGGAGAGGGTGGTGGTTGTTGGTTCGGTCGGAGTAGGAGAGGAAATGGGTCTGCCAGAAGGCGGAGGTAGGGTTAGGGTTTTGTTGGTCGGGGGAGCAGGGGGAGGAGAAGATGCCAGCAGAGGAGTAGCAGTGCAAGAGGGAGGAGGAGGAGGAGGAGGCGTCCTCGGCGTTGGTCTAAACGGCGGTGGAGGAGAAGCCGGCCTCGTGCACGATGCGGCTCACGCTGGGGTCGTCCAAGATGGAGATGATGAGCTGCTCCAGCTCCACCTTGATGGTGAGAAGGCCAATCGGCACGTCCGGCCGAGATTTGGAGGACAATCTCCAATTTTGGGGATTTTGGGAGTTAAACCCTAATTTTTTTTAGAATATGGATGAGGTTGAAGAAGGGCAACAATGTAGTTTCACATGTTTATTTTTATTATTTTATTTATTTATTCAAAAAGACTAATATGCCCTTTAAATAATTGTACACTTTGTCATTCAAATGAGGGTATAATGATAATTTCATATTTATCTAATAGTTACCCATTAATTATACGATGAGGGCAATTTGGACTTTTTGCACACAAATTCTGTTATATTTAACAACTGTTACCTTAACTGCAACGTAATTGAACTTGGAGTACCGCCAAAAAAAGTTTTACACTTGGGGTACTGACCTGGAATAATAATAATAATAATAATAATAATAAACTAATTTTTATATTAATTTTTTGTAAAAAGGTTTTTTATATTAAAAATAAAAAATCATTCTTTATTCTAAGTATTTTATTAAAAAACTTTTTCAAAAAAATAATATTAAAATCGATTGTTGAAGGTCCAACAATACTTTTCCCATCCATTTTAACTGACGTTAGAGTAAATTGATACAAAAACAAAATTCATCGTAGCGAATTGATAAAAAAAGTACACCGTAGTGAATTAAAAAAACTTGCATAATACATAGTAGTGAACATACCCCAAAATTTAATAATTAAAACCCAATAAAAATGAAAATAAAATAATAATAAAACATGAATAGCATGTCATCGGCCTTCATTCTTCAATTCATATGTCAACTCAACCCAACATTGTTCTTACTAGTTAACCGACAGTTCTTAATTTTAGAATTAAAACTAAACCAAAATTAAACGGTTCTCTTGAATTTAGAATCAAAACTGAACCATTAACCACAATTTCCAATTCTCCGGTTCAGGTCCTGGTTCGATTTCCAGTTTGGGTCCAAAATACACACCCATTGTTGAATGTGAACGTTTTCTATGTAAGAGCATACAAGAGAAATTGGAGGTAACCAAACATGAGAGTTGGTTCTTGTGTGCAACAACTAGTGGGGATGAGGTGTTTGAGGTAAAACATGTACATCGAATGTAAGAAAGATGACGTGTTGTTCCTTAGAGTGACAATTCTAATGATGGATAATCCATAACAATATGTGTATGAGTATTATTTTTTTACTACATATTGTAGGATTTGTGCCCTAGTCCAATATATATGTTTCTACTGATGTAATGTTTATCATTTCGTGGAATGAATAAAATCGGCATATTATTACTAATGTGTTGTAGTAATAAGTTGAGTATAATTCGATCTCTATCATTGAGTGTGTCATCACTAATAGTAGAACTATAGATCAGTACGAATTACACGTAACGAGTCCCTGGTCTGTTAAGCTTCATCAGAAGCGACCAGTATGAGGATGACTCTTTGTGATCACGCTCTACTGATCATTGGCAGTGGGATTGCCGGAGTCAGATCATAGATATCGTTTGGGAAATGATATTGGACGACCCAACCTGAATATGCGACATAGATATGGTCATGAGCATATTCAGTTGTCGTAGCTTGTCATTATATCCTTGGACCGAGGAGTCTTTGTGATCACTGTATAGTCAATATCCGAGTTTGACATATCCTAACGTTATCTGTAATAGGGTAGCCATAACGGTTATGATTGGCTCGGGGACGGGCTATATGGGTGATACGAAAGACGGCTAAGGGATTTATCC
>JAYMTP010008138.1:0-10362 GCA_036897365.1 Geranium brycei | reverse complement strand
GATTTGGGCTGGTTTTGGACCTATTTGGGCTGAGTCTGTCTGATTCGGTCCAAACTAAGTAATTTCTTTTTTAAAAAAAAGTTATAACTTGTTAAGTATATAAATATCCATATAAACATGAATATTACATGACTACAAAATCATTTTACTATTTTAGGGATAATTGTTTATTTCACTTGTTAATTTGGTTATAGGGATCATGTTCTTGACTTGTAAACTTATTATCAATCTTGACTCTAACTTGTTAATTGATTATGAGTTTTGATGATTGCAATATGAGTTTTGTTGCATTTCTAAGGATTTTGAAATAAGACTATGAAGAAATATTAAATATCTTACATATTTTTTATATAGCATTATATATATATATATTTATTACATTTGTAAATTAATTTATATCAAAAAAATACAAATTGGAAATTCGTCATGGCCTCGAATGCTCCTGTCCGACATAATAGTGTTGTGCGACATCTACAACATTTATTAAACGAGTCTAATCTTGAGCTCGAATTCGGCTCGAGCTCGACCATAACGAGCCCGAACTGGATATTTAACGAATCAAGCTCAAGCGGCTCGTTAAAAGCTCGGATTGTTAACAACCCTAACAACAACCAACAAAGGAAATTTTATATATGCGTGTTAGACAAATAAGTTAGGCCCATTAGGATTTAAGTTAGGCATTAAGGTTTTTTGTTTTCTCTATAAATATAGAGCATTATGCATTATGTATTTACACAACATAAATATCAATAATATTATTCTCTACATTATTTCTATCAGTGCGAAATCAAATTCGTCGACTTGTCCACCAGTCAGGCTTCACCGCCATATTTGACCCGGTCCCCGTCTTCGATATTTGAAAGGAGACTTGGTCATTTTTCCTTTGAGACAAGATTCACAAGTATCGTATGATTCATAATCATACTGCCCAACACAACCTGTCTTGTGCAACTTGTTTATTCTTTTCTCACCAATATGACTAAGTCTGCAGTGCCAAAGATAGCTTTGAATTTCTTGATTATTTCTCTTCCTCTTTTGGCCAGAAACAATCATAATAGAACATGCAAATAATGTAGGTAAGACACACAAACTATATTGTTTATAACCATTGACATAAAATTCATCACCATGAAAAATAGATCATTGGTTATCATGAATATCTAAACGAAATTCAAGTTTGTCCAAATAAGAAATAGAAATTATGTTCGAACCAAATTTAGGAACATAATAACAGTCTTATAACAATAAAGTCTTTTGAGAGAGCATTACAAGAGTCATAGTCCCTACAGCTAGGGCATCAACACTTTCTTTATTTCCAACTTGAATGTTGACCTCCATTTTCTTTATTCATCTACTGATCTTCAACCCCTACAACGTATTGCAGATGTTAAAAACACTGTCAAATTTAGCAATATCAATGGTTGTTAAGGAAATAATGAAACAGTTTTTTCATAATTGTCTCATCTTATTTCTTGTCCTTCGGGGTAGCTTTATACTCCTAATAGTTTCTCTTCCAATGTCATTTCTTTTTGCAAGAGAAACATTCGGCATCCTCCTGAATGTTGCTCACTTTCATTTTCTTGAATTTCTTCATAGCAGAGTTCTTGAGTGCGAGTGGATTTTTCTTAGGTTTTGCTTTACCTTTCCACTTACTCTTAGAAGAGCTACCAACCAGGTTCATGGATCATGACACTTTCACCCTTCCAGATAAGATTTGATTGTCAAAATCAATCAACATATTGAGCAATATACAAATATCACAATCCATCTTGTTCATATTAAAACTAATAATGATCGGTTAGTAAGCATCACCAAGAGACTACACTATCAAATCTTGTAACAACTCTTTGCCAAGCTTACATCCTTTCTTCTCAAGCTGTTCTATCAGATCAATCATCTTTAGAACATGGACGCTCACTGAGTCTCTAGGTTCATCTTAGACTTAAATAAGAAATTAGATATCTGATATCTAGTAGTTATACTGTGATGAGTTCATTCCATCATGTTGCATTTGAAGTTCTGTACTAATGAAAGCCAAGATAATGCACTGAGCAATAGTACTTTATTCCAAGTACTTTGCATATGTATCCAATACAACTTCATTGGTCTCCCCCTCAGCGGGTTTTGCTACAACGGGCTTTTTGATCACATCGATAAGCTTTTCATGCATGAGAACAATTCTCAGGTTGCAGTTCCAGTAATCAAAATTATTACCATATAACTTATTGGTATCAAGTAAACCACACAGTGAAAAAGAAGCTATTTTAGGAATATATGTTGTAACAAGTAAAACACAACAATAGCACAAAATTATTATTCATATATTGACCTTATCAAAATAATGATGCAAATTTTAAAATATGAATGAGCCACTTGGTTGTCAAGTCGCTTCTCACACAAATAAATTTTCTTTGATTTTATCTCATAAAATCTTAATAGGATATATGCTACACAATAACTTGGTTGTCAGGTCGATCCTGTTAGCATAGTTGAATTTATCCACCATTGTAACCGAAAGTTAATTTAAAAGTTACACCCTCTGGCTAGTGCAGACTACAAGTATAAGAATGAAAAACTTTCTTCACACTTACATCAAATGCAAAAATAATGTCATTTATTTCTTAACTACAAGTCACGTGGTAGTCTGGTCGATCCTTGTAAACCGAAAAAATATTATCATTTTAATAGACAAACAAAATTATTTTTTCGAACTACAAGTCAACTGGTTGTCAGGTGGATCCTTTTAAACAAAAATATATTTATTTATATATTTTGATGGAAAAGCCTTTTACAAAATATTTTTAAATTTGTAACAAAAGCTCAGTAGTTCAAACCGGTCAAACTTTGTATTTACTAAAACACTTTTAACAATACCAAAAAATTATATCACATACAATTTACAACAACATGCCCAACTATCTCATATGATTTTTGCACATACAAACAAAATTATATTCAAATAATTCAATCGCATTAACAACTATAAATCATATGCTCTGTATACACATGCTCAACAAAATTTATATGATAATTTAATCTAAAAAAATATATAAATTATTAGAAAATTATAAGAGCATATTCAATAAATAAATTTCAGCATCATATTTATTCATAGCAAAGAACGATATGTTCTTTAAAAACAACAAATATTAACTGAAAAACTCATATTCTCATACGATCAAAATACATGCAACCACCTCTGATACCAATTGAAGAATCGCAATATATCATTATGCAAGCAACCGAACTTAAACCATGCAATCCAAATTGATCTATTGCATTTGATCTATGAAAAACATAAAGTATTACGTACCGTATTTGTTAAACCGCAAGTTGATTTAGTTTCGAAAACTCGAAACCTCTAATGTATCCACACCAAATTTGGGATTGAGATATAGAACAATTGTTATTTTTTAAGACTATGTATACGGAAGAAAAAAAGTAGAGCAATTTGTTTTGCGTTGCAAAATGTACTTGTGAGAGTGCATAAAATATTACCAAAATATTTTTGCCTCTTCACATGCTTGATTCCCGCACATTCTTTCTTACCTTGCTTTTATTTTTCCTTTATTTTGCTTCTTGTATTTTATTTGTTTCTTGTTTTGGCATGTAGCCTCCACACAAGTCAACGTGAGTAATGTGTAGGTTTTTTTCAAAATTCTGGATCATCCTATGGTATGATTATGTTTGTCAAACTCTAATGGATTATCACTATATTTCACATCAATTTCGATGGTTGTTGAAAAACTTTAAGAAATTCATTTATTAAATTATTCATCTGGTTTGGCCAAAGTACTTGTTCAACCAAAGGATCACTGACAATATGAAATTCGAACTCACTAGAGTTGATGGATTTCATCTTGACTCACCACTAATTAGATAAGTACTCAATTATACCCAACGACCTTTCAACTAGTGACCTTGCACACTAGGGGTCCAACGTCAAAGTAAAACAAGCAACTTATTAATTACTATGGTGATCTCAGGTCAATGAAAAACAATATACATTTTTCCCTTAAGTGAATTTCCCATTGACAGTACATGTAATATCACCATTTGAGAAATCTCACTTTTGATCATATCTTCATATGCATCATCCATACATATAACTTAATGATTGAGTTCCATTAATTGTAAGTACTGCTATACGTATAATGGTTTGTCCAAATGATCGTAGTCCTAGTACGATAACTCTATAACCAAGAACAATTTATATTATCGTAATCACTAATACGATTTCATGCATAAAAATTTAATCAAAGAATTACATATTGTAATATCAACAAATACTCACATTTGATAATATAAATGATATTTATTCATGAATCTCAATCAATAAATTATTATTAAAAACGTGCTTCTAAGTCATGCATAATAATTGATTCTATGGCATAATTCTAACAATAAATACATGCAATTGATAAAAAATGACAATTCCTTTCACTTAATCTTATGTAGAAAAACTAGCACGGTCGATTTAGGCATCCATGTGCCTCCAACACATACGTACGAGTATAGTATTGTTATGACTTTATGTAAATATCAAGCCATGCACGTACAGGGGAGAGTGCTCCAGTAAGATTATGTCTAAATGACACAAATATATCAAATAGTGTTCCACAACTAGAATCTAAACATTGCTAGTTTGGCATGCATGACACCGGATTTTATATTTAACTCTTTCCCATTCATATTGTTTTGAAATGGGTCTCATATATCTCAACACCCCTAACCTTCTAATGTCTTTCCGATTCAGTCTTGCATATAGATAATAAAATTGTGCAGAGCAGAGATTTTCATTACATTTCACCAATATTGTTGTATATTACAAATATGTAAATCCCATTATTTTAAATCGCCTACTCGTTAATATGAACTTTTAAATCGATTCGGAAACTTTACCGACATGGGATAGAAAGATCAATGGGTTATTAAGGTACAAATAAGGTATTGTTTGGCAGTTTATGCATTTTCAGGGTTGATGTCCTGTCTTCATCTTTGATGTCATTTAATTTGGAAACCCAACTACATAGAATTGAATGGGTGTAGATTTCGGTTAGTAACTACATTGGTAGCCCATCCCTCTTTATGATAGGACCATCTGAATTCTTGGCCTCTCCATTGGGATTAAATTAAACCCACTTGTAGCCTTAATTATTTTTTCATTTAGATTTTGGAGAAATTGTTTGGACATAGCATCACTCACAGTGTTTGACTCCTATAGCATTTTAAACGAGGTTGTCACGTGTGATCCAAATTGAATAGAAAGCAGAAAGACCCATAAAATATTAGAATATCAGACTTTCACCATTTGGTTTAATAAACAGTCGTCAACCATAAATACGGATAATTTATCAGGAAGATCTCAATATGCAATTTCTAGAGAATGAGGTTAATTAATGAGTATGGCAGGTAGATAGGCAAGCAAGAATTGAATGATAATAATCTGTCCAACTTTGGAGTATGCTCAACAACATATAAGTGTACCCTTTTGTTTAATGTCTAAGCCTGAAATATAAAAGATCCTGTTACCATTGTGCATAGATTGAAAAATTGATACAATTTCATATTTTATGAACCCCAACTATTCACTGCGATTTAATAAAAATTTAACCAAAAATCGAATTGATTAATACTGATTTTTCTTCGGATTATACATCATATATATGGATTGCATTTGGATTGATTTGCGACTAAATTTACTGAAACTTAAAGTTCAAGGAAAATGACAATTTGTTACTTATATATATATTTAATTCTCATTCTACTCACTTAATTAATTAATTATTTATTTCAAATTTGTTAGCACTGTTAAAATCATATAAAAATAACAATTATACCACTCAAACTTTCATTTAATTTATAACTTATGTCATTGGGGCGAGTGAGTTGACTATGATGATACACTTCAGCAAGACTCACTGACGCGACGGAAATCTCATACAAATATATCTCTCAATCAACGATTTCCTCATCTCTCCACTTTTACGAATCTATTATCATCAAACAAATACTCTCCACTCTTATGCAATGATCAAGCAAATCGACTCTCGAAAAGTTGTCAAGTGATTGGGGTGATTTGGACATCCGGAAATTGTCAATTAGCTAGTTATAAGTTACTTGCTAATAAAGAAAGATATGAAGTTTATGATCAATAATTGAATTCTTTAGGTGATTCTAAGGCAATATCAATCCTCCACTTATACTCACCCATCGCGATTAATGGCAAAAACATAAGTAGAATTCTCTCAATCCCTCACTCAAAGAAAACAACAAGTTTGCGATCAAAGTAGCGTGAAACACAACGAATTGAATTCCTTAGGCGATTCTAAGGCAAATTCAACCACCTAATTATACTCACCCATTATGATTAATGTCACGAGCACAATTAGAGTCTTTAATCCCTCACTTTAACTCAACTAGGTCATACCTTGAACTAGGTCAAAACAATTCTCTTCAATCCATCCTCAATCTAACAATTATCTCTTAATATTCGTATCACAATCAACATTCACAAGCAAATTCATCACTATCACCATCATCGTCATACTCATCTTAATTCAATTCACAATCTCAACGATAATATCTCAATCTCAAGTTCACAAACTCTAATTAATCATGCAATTTCTCAATCAATCTCAAATCTTTTTTTTTAATCCACAATCACACAATCATCAATGTCAACAATCATCAATCATCAATTCAACTCTTAAAACATAAACATAAGTTCTCAATCAAAAACACAAAATCAATATAAAAATATATTCAATTAAACCAAACATTCACTTACAAGCTTAGATCCTATCTCTAGATCTTCACTTCTCCTTCCTTGAGCTTTCTCTCTCTAAAACTCTCTAACTAATTCTAATCTCTCCCTAAATCTGAAATGTGGAACCAAGGGCTTTTGAAATCAAGTTGCCCTCACCTTATTTATACTAAACACTCAAAATCGGGGGTAAAATCGTCAATAGCGCACAATACATTTGAAAATTGCGAGTGAAGCGCACACGATTTTGAACTGGGAGTGACGAAGGTTAACTCCCGACACTTCTTCTGCACTGGCACCTTCGACTGGCAGAGATGATCTCCGCCTCTCTCGACCGCCTCTCTCGACCGCCTCTCTTTCCTGATTGTTTCCACCTCTCCTCTTAGGTGGTGTCCTGCGTCTACCAGGGTTGGAATGACGGAGGTTTTTCCTCAGCCACTATCTCCAGCCACACTCTCTCTGCTCCAAAAATACAACTTTGCCATTATTCTCATTTTCGCATCTTTTCGCTCAAAACCCGACATGTTTTACCTGAAACTCACTTGAACACCCGTGATGCAAGTGTGGCATATAATAAGCTAAAATTACTCGAAATAGGGACAAAATCGGGTCAAAAGTAAGGGGACATGTCTCAAGTGGATACGAAAAAACCACTCGTATCACTCATTCTCTCAAGCAAGGGTAAGGTTGCTTCAATCTCAATCCCAAGAAAAACATATTTAATTTCTTTAATTTCATTTATGCAAATAGACACTTCACGAATCACCAAACCTTCCAAGGCATAAACAAATCTCTTAGGCGCATCATTCACAGTGCATGAACATTTTGAGCATCACCTTCGTCGATAGCGGAGGTGGAGGCGATTCTTTCGCCTCCTTCTCGTCCTTTGTTGCTGTTGGGTGACACGGGATCTCATACATAACAGCAGAAGCAAAATACAAAAATTTAACCGCGTTCCTAGTAAGGATCTACTGCATGTTTAAGCCTAATCAATGAAAGGGTTAGAAACCATTATTTACCTCTTATAGATCTAGCTTTACAAAACCTTTGAGAGTGAACAGGTTCTTTGCGAATCAATCGAAAGCGTCTCCTTCGGGATACGCTCTCTACCGGTATCTACACGAATAAGTCTTGATCGAAACTTGACGAAGATCAATCTACTAGAATTGATCTTCTAAAATAAGATCTAATTAACAATTAATAAGATCTGAAGTTTAAAGTGGAGTTGCTGATGTTGTGAATATCGCATTATGATTTTATGAAACCGATGCAAAATATTTATAGGTCGTAGGGTGTAGAGATTTTATTCCTAATAAAATCCTACTTAATTGTGAATCTCCAATTCAAAATTTTCCCTAGAATTTGTGCTCCATAATTCCCAATTGCATAATACGAATCCAATTCGTTTTAGGCAATCGGAAACGGAACAGTGCTGTCACCACGAACCCACCACGGGGTCATGACTGATTGGCCACCTTATGGCAAACTCATTTGGCTCGGATCCGCCACGGGATCGTGGCCATTTGGCCATCCCGTGGTAACCCTCTATGGTCGCGGCTCGTGGCCCTTCTTTACTGTCTTGTGGCCAACCTTTGCCACGGGACCGTGGCCACTTGGGCAGTCCGTGGCCAACCATTGGTCACAGACCCATGGCCCCTTGTGGTCACGTGTCCTTCCTTTCCACTTATTCTCCCAATGCTTCGGGTTGCTCTTTGTGTGTGAACTTATAGGCTCATGAGTCATTGGCAAATGACTCAAATCCCCATTTGGTCCATTTATCATAAGTAGGCTATAGTAAGACATTATGATTACCCAATAATTATGATGATCGGTGATTCGACTTAACCTCTTTGTTGTAACTATCATAATGCTTTTGTCACTAGATATCTTGTTTGAACATAAGGCATAGAGTCGTCACCCTTATATATTCAAACCTTTTTCATGATCTCGAGATGGCTGAGAACGATAACTCTTTATCAGTAGTGTGGTCGCACATTCCTTCTCAGTCATACTCATCAAGAGGCCTAAATAGATATCGTTCCCACTAGTACGTGAGGGACAAATCCCTTGACCGTCATTCGTATCCCTCATACAGTCCGTTCCTAAGCCAACCATACCCGTTATGACCATCATGTTACAGACATCGTTTGGAATACATCAAACTTAGGAAGTTACTATATAAGAATCCATGAAGACTCTAAAGTTCTTAAGGATTCAATTGATACTACGACAACTATATATTTGGTACATTCAATATAGAAGAGAAAGTGGAGAGTAATGGTGTCTTGCTTGAGATGATGTCATACGAAGTGACAATCATTCGCTATATGTTTGGTACATTCATGGACGACGTCGTTGTTTGCAATCTAGATAGCACTTCAGTTGTCACAATGAGTAATAGTAGCAGAACCGTGAATAATATATATTATATAACAACCATTATTATCATAGGAGCTTATAAGTAGTGTCAGCGAGACCTCAATATTTTGCCTCAATGCTAGAGAGGATAACAGTCTTCTATTTCTTACTTCTCCAAGAGATAAGAGAGTAATTGACGCGATTAAAACCTCACACAAGAGTTTTCATGTCACGCGCTACGACAGTGTACTGGTCATAAGCAAAATAGGGAAGCGTTTAGGCGACCCCGAAATATCGATCCCATATGGTATGTTTAGATATTCATTGGGTTTGAGGTCGGTATATGTATAGGTGAATAGGAATCTAGAGGTGGAGCAGAAAATATAATCAAGAATCTACAAATCTCAACTAGTACTAATTCAAAAGAATCATGACTAATGTGAATCATGCAATAAACCACTGTTGTTACGATATTGATTGGCTTATTTTTTAGGCGTTAGGAAAGATGTCGAGCATCTGGTCAGGGAAGATGTCAAATGTTATGTTGTAACATCTTGTTTGACATCTTGTACGTCGCAGAATTGAAAAGTTTCCTTATTATGAAGATCGACTGCGATTAGGATTTGGGAAAATCTCTAGCTGTATTCGAGACTTTTGGAAAGTCTTGATTTGTTTATGATTCTGGACAGCTACCTGCCGTGATAGAGACTCTGAAAAGATATTCGGCGATAAGGAATAAGAAAACCTAAATCGTTAAGGTTTAGGAAACCCTAAAGCATTCCAGATTCATTGTAACTGCTATAAAAGCTGAGGCTCCACCCTTAGCAGCGTTTTGTTCTTCCTTTTGGGAATACACAGAGCTCTTAGACGTGAAGGTTTGACGGGCTGAGAGGCTGTGTGTTTTACGAAGAACCGTGTGTATCACTATGATAATCGAAAGATCAAAAGAGAGTGATTGAGGGTTTTCTTTAAATGCGTGATTGAAGTTTCGCGTGCAAAAGCAAACAGCGACTTATGACATCCGAGCAGGGCGAGTGCTCGTAGAGTGGAATCAAGACGGGGTCTTGGATTTAGGGGGAGTCCCTTAGATAGGTTTGCACTAGTAATAGTAGCATAAGGTAGTGATCTGTGTGATGATCATCGATACTTGTATGTTTTGACTAATTACATTGAAATTCCGATTAGGCACAATGTCTGTCACAATGTCTGGGACTTTGCGACAGACACTTGGAAGCAGC
>JAYMTP010008137.1:0-10363 GCA_036897365.1 Geranium brycei | reverse complement strand
AAATATTGTTAATTTTTGTGTTTATTCATAATTATACATATGAATATATGAATATATAATATTTATTTAATATATTGTAAGTTTTGCTGATTTTGGTTAGAATTCTCTCTGAATTTTCAAAACTCTTTATTTTTCGTCTCATATCGAGTTATCTCTGTCTTGAGTTTTAGAACTTCGATTAATACTTAGAATTATGTTTTAGTTTTGTTTCTGCTGCTAGGGTTGGCCAGAAGTAACCGAGAACTGACTGGTTACTTTGTCTGGTCGGAAATCACATTATTTGAACAATTGGTTAAATCGACCAGACCAGATCGAGCCATATGACATATGAATCGCCAGTCTCTCCATCCACTGTAGTTGAGAGACGCGGACCTAATCGCTAAAATGGAAACTGGAAACTTCTGAATTGGTGAAAACACCAACCTCTCTCCTTTTTCTCCGGTCACATCTTTACGATTCTTGTAGTACGCCTCACGCCTCTTGCCATAAATCAACATTGTTAGGTATTTTTAAATATCAATTTCTGAAATATAGATTTTGAACTTCCTGTTGTGCATAATTTTCAACTGTTTTGTGTTCGTTTAATGTAACTGGTTTCTGTAATTTAGCTATGGTATACATAACTGACGGGGTTTGTTACTGTTGACCATAATTTTGAACTTATTATGTATTTGTGCTTCTTTTTTTTATGATTTTGAACTTACTCTTGTGTAAAAGTTCAAAAATACTGTAGATTGGTGTTTTCTTTATGATTTTGAACTTACTCTTGTGTATAATTTTGAACTTACTTGTTGGTTATGTTCTTGTTTTAATTGTTTATCATTATGCCTTTGCAATGTTACTTGGTTCAACTCTATTTGTGACCTTTACCTGGTTCAAATTGATTATGCACGTACTTAAACATGAAGACTTGAAAAATGTTGATGAAGAATGAATGGATATGGAGATTTTGTTGAAGACGAACTACAAATTCGAGACTGTTTAAATTTTAGACTAGTATTTTCATAGTTAGACTTCATTTGATAATTTGTATTGTGTAATGACTGCTAATACGTTTACACAACAATTTGTTATAAATTGGGCTTGAAACACGGGCTTAATGAGAATAAATATGTCATTTCATTGCCTAGAGTTAGTATGCTCGGGTAGACCGAGGGACCGACCCGATCTTGTGTATGAATTGTCCAACAAAATCGAACACAGTTGGTCCTGATCATGATCCCCAAAATTCAAGTCTATTGAGTTCAGTCCAAGGATTGAAACGAGGCTGAGGTTGGGCAACCGACCCGTGGCCACCCCTATCTGTTGAATAAGAACATTGTTGTTGGGGAGACCGAGCATACGAATTGCAATTGTAAAATATTAGCGTTAATTAATTTTTCTCCTATATATTGCTCCTCGAAAGCATATTAAAACAAGAATCAAAGAAACACACAAAAACTATTATCATTAAACTATCTTCAATCTAGCTAATTTGCTTCTAAAGACATTTGTATGTACAAAATCTATAAAAATGAATCAAAACATCATAATCAGAAATCAATAATGGGCTCTCCGATGTTCAAGTTTCTCTCTACCGTCCACGGCAAGTTAAAGAGCTTTGCTATTATGAACTTGAAGATCTTGTTTACGTTTATATTGTGCGTCGCGCTTGAGAAAAACAATGTCGCCTTCATTGCCTTTGCATACGATCTTGCCTGCAATTCATTCGTGATTTTTTTCACAAAAATCAATCAACTTATTCGATTCCAATTCACAAAACCCGCAGTCAGAAAACCCAATTGTCAAATTACAAGACTTTAACAAGTCATTTCAAAGTCTCCCAAAAACATAAACCCATTTGTAAATAAAACTTTTAGAATAAATCCTTACTTGCGTGATTATCGTCCATTGCAAATCTGGAGGGAGGTTGACGAAATCATCAAATTTCGTTCCTATCAATATAGGTATTGCTGTCTGCAAAAAACAAAAAAAATAATAAAAACTTTAATATATGAATTCAAACACATGATGAACAATATTTAAAAAGTGAAATCATGTCACTTTCCAGCTATTCCCGAGATTTAAAATTCAAACCAACCACATGATTTCAATGACATGCCTCTCATTCATTAATTTTTCATCATGGAGATGCTTAAATGAGTGCCAAGCTCATTAAAGCTTTACACCAAAGCATCACTACATAGCAATAATGGACTTTTCTTTTAGCAAATTTGGGGAGCTTTAATTTCCTACTTTTATTTGAGTGCGAAAAAGAATTAGGAATCACAACTTTAACAACCATAACTCGTTTAATAATAGTAAATGGACCCTATCTTTAGTACCTGATTCCATTTTCTGGCCCGACTATACCAACCACTTACGCTGCAAAAAAATATCAAAATATTTCAGATCTCGTAAACTTGTGAACAATGAAATAATTAATTCTCAATAAAATTCATTTTATTATGTTCGAATCGTCGGTACCTATTTAGTGTACATCGACTAGTAAGATCGAACATGAACAAAATTGCTACAGAGTCTTTACACGCAATGGGAACATGAGTGAGAGACTCCCGATCACCTGATTCGATCCAAATATATATTCACTATATTAGCAGATGTAATCGATAATTCACATCGAAAAACAAAATGAATCGTCAAATAAACTATTTGCGTACCTCCAACATCCCAAATATTAAAAGAAATCCGAGCGTTTTGGATCATCAACGTCTTGTCCATCAGATTCAATCCGTTCATCAACAGGCACCTCCGCTCCTGCTCCTCCCCCACGTACTTGATCTTCAAGAAAATTAAATATAAATATCAAGAATCACAAGCTTGATGCTGTCTTACTTCATCACAACATAGACGGACCCAAATCTTGATACACAACTTACTAATAAAAGATCACCTGAAAAGCTCGATCTGACAGATGAATCTGATTACAGGTACTTACCACGAAACTCGTTTTCCCGATTTGGCAATCACCCAACAAGCTGATCTTCAAGGTCACCAAGTCCGGATCCGAGTCCTGGAGGGGCCCGCTGGGGCCCGCTCCCGCCGGAGACAGGCCGGCCTCTAACAAAGACTCTGGCGAGGAGAAGGAAAACGAATCCTGCCTTCGAGAATGAGAGGCGAGGCGGCGGTAGCGGGCCCCGGGACGCCTCCCGGTGGAGCAAGAGAGGATCCGATCCCAAATGAACCGGAAGAATCGCCGGAAAGCGGAGAGCTTGTCGAGGATGATCCACCGGAGGTTGAGGTGGACGACTCTCCGGACGAGCTGAGTCATCTTCCTCACGGCTTCATGGAAGATCCGAGCCATCTTCGACCACGACGACGACGACCCTTCTCATCATAGTATCGATCGACGTATCTTTCTATTGGGGTTTGTGTTTTTGGGTGTTGGCTTGTTGATAACGGACTCGAGCTACGAAGCCGACTATGTTATAGGAGCAACGGTTGACCGGTATTTTATATATACATATATGTGTGTATTTTTATACCCAAAGAGGTCCAAAAAGGCCGACTTCTTTGTGTTCCACGCAGCGACATTATAATTGCTGGTGGGTGTGTGTGTATGTATATGAACTGTATATGTGTTTATATATAGTATAGTATTGTTGAGGTTTTGGTAGTTACTTTTTTTATTGTATGTTTGTATATGGGCGGTTTATTAGGATTTTATTTCAAATTTCTTGATTGATAATCAGTTGAGAAAAATGAGATATGTATAATATAAAGAGATGGGTTTTCAAGATTTTATTTGGAATTTCTTGATTGATAATTAGTTGAAAGATGAGATATATAGAGAGATGGGTTTTTACTTATCTATAAGATTAGATACATGGTTGTAATTTGACACATGTTTTCTTATTTGCTTTCTATGTCTATGTTTTATATGAATAAAGATTTAATCACTCTACGTACACTTCGTGTCTCAATTCTTAATGATCAACTCAATTTTCAAAGTACAAATATTAGCTTATTTAATGAAGGGATGATAACAGTTTATTATACTTAAATATCTCGAAAAGACATTTTCGTACACTAATTAATTCTCTCTCATTTTCAGTATCTTGATTATTTTTATTGATAACTTACTTTTAAAATGCTTAAAATATCTAAACAATTCCTGGTTTTGATTTCAATTCTGCCCGGTTTATTGCGAATCAATAGTGAATCGGGATTTAATTTAATTTGAGTCAAACTTAGACCCAACTCCAACGTGTGTCTGTCCATCCATATTGTGCTGACTCTTTTTTTTCTTTTTTCTTTTTCAATTGTTTGGGAAAAGACTAATTTGCCAATATGTAATTAGGGAAAACGTATTACTAAGGGTAAAACTGTAATTTTATGAATTTGAACCAAATATAAATTCAATTCCAGTTTATTATCAGTCTACAATTCCAGTTTAGAAATTTTAGGGGTATGTCGTCAATAAAAATAGTTAGGGTACTAAAAACGAGAGAAAATTAGTTAAGATATGAAAATATTATTTCGCTATAAGTATGTGTAACAAAGTCTCATTATCCCATTAATAAATGACTTTCAATTTAAAGTTAGACAAGACTAATAAATGAATAGAACACATGCCACGTTTTATTAAGTTCATAAATTGATTGTTAAAATTTTAAATAATTAACTATATATTATTTTTAATTAGTAATTAAAAATATAAATATTTGCCATTAAAATGGAATATGAATTCATCAAGATTCATATCGTTTTTGTAAATCAAATTGAAACTTGATTTTTTTTGGACTTGTTGGACTCCCATTTATGAACCAAACCTGTCTTTGGTGAAAGGTTTATTTTTCTTTGAAAATGTGAGTTATATCATCTAAGGTAGAACTAATTTGTCCACACACACAAGCATTTTGTCTTGTAACTATGGATTAGAGTATTTGGAATGTGGAGGCTATTTTGGTCATTTGTTGAAAAGGGTGTATTGGGAAATGTGAGTGCCATCAAAGGATTGAACTTTGTCCGCATGCACAGAGCTTACGCATCTTGTCCTCTGCGGATATGGTGTTTTTTAGGCATAAATAAATTTAAAAAAATTGTGTTGGTATGATGATGAACACATGAACAATACTTTGCGGTTGGTGGTTTCTTTCTATATATAAAACAAGAAGGCGATGATTATATTAATAATTTGGTGATCAACATTTATATTTTCATGTCACTGGTGATTATAGAATTCAATTTGGCATATTTAACTTTTTTTTTCATTTTAGTATATGTTTATGTATGAGCATGCTACTTAGTGTAGTGGTCCAATGTGTTTTTCACTGACTTCAATCCGATCCTTAGTATGGTAGTTATATTTGAAGATGAATCATTGGGTAAGTAAATATTAGGGTTAATTACAGTTTACCCCTACTAAAATGATCTCATTTATATTTTACCACAGCTAAAATAAAACTCTTACACTTTGCCCAAGTTAAAATGGTATTTTTTTTACACTTTGTCCCATTTTCGTCTGTTTAGACGTTAAATATAGGTCACGTGACATCACGTGAGAAATATATTCTTTAAATGACACGAATACCCTCATGACACTTTGTCATTTATGAAAATATATTTCCCACGTGATGTCACACGTAATTTATATTTAACGTCAAAACAGACGAAAATGGGGTAAAGTGTAAAAGAAACCATTTTAGCTTGGGCAAAGTGTAAAAAATTTTAGCTTGAACAAAGTGTAAAAGTTTTATTTTAACTGTAGTAAATTATAAATGAAATCATTTTAGTAGAGGCAAACTGTAATTAACTCTTAATATTATAGTAATTTCAAAAAATATATGTTTCTGTATTTTAACATGTATTTTAAGGCTGGTTTCAACAAATCACAAGTTTAAAAGTCTTGGAGAAGACCATAAACATCATACATAACATTTAAAAAAAAATTACGCTTTGTACGCGCAGCATAATAATAATGTATGATCTTTAAGATAATTTCCTTTCCTATGATAATTAGGTGTTGTTTATATGCATTGATAATCGTGATGATAGCTTCAAAACTAGACTTAGACTTAGACATGTGGGCAAAAATTTTGGTATCTGGCCTTGAAGCATGTTAATGTCGAAATGATTTATGAATGGAATGTAGTAAATCAATTCGAACCAACCATGTGGTTAGCTTTTGGATAATCTTGAGGGTACAAAATAAATAATAGAATAATATTAACTAAAATAAATATGGATTAGTGGCAAGATCCATGGCATTAAATAATTAGTGCAAAAACAGTGACTTTTGATTGGTGGATCTACATCAAGAATTTGCTAATGCTAATGCGACAATGACACGATTGCCCTCCATATTGATACAAGTACATTTTTTTTATGAAAAGTATAAAGAGAGTATACTTTCATTTTAGTGCTTTTTTAATTATTTGGTATTATTTTGTTTTTTAAAAAAATTACATAAAAATCTATCCATAAATTCGTTCTTATCCTTCTGACGGGATCACTACAAACAACGTGATGTTCATATAGATAAATTTAAAACATGTAAACTCTCCATAATTTCATTTGGTGAAAGGTGGTCCAATCGGAAGAAAACCACCTAACTAGAATTATTATTTTCGTGTAACAACCAAATGTGTTTGCAATGTAGGTCCATATAGTGTTAGGTTAGATATGAAAAAGGTATGGGACCAAACAATATGTATTTGTTAAGTTGAAAGCTTACGTAGTTGCATTTTCTCAAGCCATGTGTGTGTAATAATAATAATAATAATAATGATAATAATAATAATAATAATATGATTGAAATTTTATGTAGAGCTATTTTTGTTTTTTTATTTTTAAAATATAATGGAACATTCTACTTGTCTCTTCCAGACTTTCTCACGTACCACTAGCCTTAAATTTCGATTAGGTTATTTAATTTTCGATTTCAAATGCTTATAATTATAGTTTATAATTCAGTATAACATTGTATGGAACACAAATCAAAATTTAAGTCAAATACAAATAATGTAAGGTCTTAAACTTAATTTCTACAAAGCAACCAGATCTAACAAAGTTGGCGGCCGGAGTTGGATGTTGTGATAGTGAGGAGATGAGGGATGGACGACGGTCACAGGTGGAGATCTCGAGCGAACACGTTGTGGGTAAGGGCCTGAGACTATATGCTTGGATAGAGGCTGTGGTTGGAGGTCCGGGACAGATAGAGAATGAGGGAGAGAGGCTGAGTGCTTCGAGAATGGAGAGTTAGGATTAGGTTTAGTTAAGGCTAAGTATATATATTTTTAATTAATATTACATTTTTGTAATGTATTGGGCACGGGTGGGATACCTAAACCCGTACCCACCAAAATACCCGTTGAAATAGCTAAAATTTTGGGTTTCATGTTTCAATCAGGAAGCATATATTGGATATTCGTTGGGTTCAGATTTTTTTTATATCCCTACCCACAACCTTTAATAAAAAGTTATAATTTTATGCGGTTCTAGAATAACTCATTTTTCATACGTAGGGTGTTTTTGACATTGATTATTGAGTAATAAGTTCGGTCATAATAAAATATTAATAGTAAATAACAACTAATTAACTCGGAATAGATTTTAGAGACTGTGATGTTTTCAGATGCTCTAAACCGTATACTGTATAATGACTTGCCGTAATAATAAGACGGTCGTTTCTGGTTCAAAAAAACGGCCGGTGGTGATCACTAATATGTTAAGAGATCGATTCATTCAAGAAAATGATATTTATTTTAAAAATAGAGAATATAATAGCTTTTCAGGTGACCGAATAATTCAAGTAAAAAATATATAGAGAAGTCAAACTCCATTTAACATATTTTCTTAACCATGAATATATGGGCCTCACTAGCAAGAAAATGAATAACTGAAGCTTCCTTAATCAAGCATTTGAATAACTAGTTATGTTAAAAACTGTACATGAGTCAATAAGCAAGTGTGCATAGATATATGTATTAGTACAAAATATACTAATATAGTAATATCAGTTCGATAAGCATAGGTCATGATCATTTTAATTTTACGTCTTCATATTTCATATTCCAAACAAACAAGTTCATGTTTGTTTCCACGCTCATAAAAGAGTTAAACGTCGCATGTTTTTGACTAACCTTGTAACATCACCGGTTTTTTTTTTGTTAAGCAATTTTAAGATTTTATTGAGGATAACTAGCAAATGATCCCAAGATGAGAGCAAAGGCTGGAATTACATCAGGTAATAAATTACCAAGTACAATATTGAAAATTGAAGAAGAACATAATATAGAAAATTGAAAGCAATTGATGCAATACATGAACGGGCTTGGATGAATAGATGAATACATCAAATTTGAGGCCCATTAGGGCGAAGCCCCGAGGAGGACAGCTGCATCATTGAATCTAGTGAGCATCACTAAACCCTGCCATCGCATAACCACCACTCTGAGTTCGCGCTCATGGGCTCCACCGAAATCGACCCAGGAACCACCAGATTTGGAAGAAGAGCCAGATCTGGGTTGAGATTGAAAGGTTCATGGAGAAATTTCAGGTGGAGCTTTGAGGTGAGGAAAGAGAGTGGTGCAGCGAGAATAGAGATTGGAGAGTGAGGATGAGGGGGGAGGGTAAAGGATTGAGAAGGTCGGGAGAGTGATGAAAAGACAAAGGTGTCGCCGGAGAGAGAAAGGCCGATGAGGGCCACTCCTCCGGCGACGGCGCGATTAATCTCAGGAGAGGGGTCTCCTCTTGCTGCTTCTCTCGGTTTCTTGACTCTTTCCATCATCTTCTCCATCTTTTCAACAATCTCCTCATGAGAACGAGTACACCCAAGACGGATCCGCATCTTCTCTAATACACTTGTATTCTTCATGAAATACTTGAGCGACTCCATATCTTTCTCAATGCATGTTCCCAGATTATAAAACATCATACCAGCAATTACCTTGAGACGGGATGACACACAACAAGGCACATCAGCACACTAATCTTCACATTTTCCCCATATGTCTCCCCAACAAAATGATAATAAAGAGGCTGCGAATGCAATACAGAGTCGAATTATATCGAAAGTTTCCTACATATAAACAAACAAATCTTACATTAAAGGATTATTGTTCGAGATTTGGAGTGTTATGGAGCAACTTTATCACCCAGGGGCAGCCCTAGGATTCTTGGAGCCTTAAGCGAAAATTCATATTAGGCATTCTTATTCAAAATTTTACAGTCATTCAGTTTTTTTTCTTTCAAAAACTCATCTATTCAGTTTTGTTATATACATATATATGTTTGAGGCCTATTTTGACTGGGGGCCTTAAGCGGTGGCTTAACTCGCTTAACAGTAGAGACGCCCCTGTATCACCACAGACAAATCGAGAATAGCCGCATTACAAGTTAGTACCAAACTGGTCACGTTATTAAGAGGAGGCAGTACATCAAATGCCATCAGAAGCTACGAATAGAAAGAAAAAAAAATGAATGCCGGTTTGTGTCCTATCGTCTAAACCATAAGTAAATAAGAATTTGAAAACTAACCTCTGCATAACAACCAGATAAGTAGAATGACCGAACACTGATGATCCCTTGAAGAAGTTCAAGAAGGGGCATTCGACACGATGCACATGGGTTGGAAATGTGAATAGGTTCTTTACCGTGCAGTTTTTTCCCATGCAGACGGTGTAATTCAAGTACACAAGGCTTGGTGCATTAAGTACTAATGTGAAATTGGAGAAGATAGATTTTGTAATGTGTATGGTGAATCTCTTGAGAGTAGGAAAAGACAAATTCAGTAACAGTGAGCCTATACTCCGCGTCATGCGACAGTCTATTATAAGCAATTCTTCAAGCACAGGGCAATGATGGAGTCTGAAAGAGATAAATAGAATAAATGAGAAAGAAGGTGAGAATTAGGGTTTAAGAGATAGAATTCAGACTTGATAGAAGAGAAAAGATGTAGAGAGAGAATTCATTAAGATGTTTGTATTTTTGTGTGCCCATTACAGAGAACATGGTAAAGCTTTGTACCCATTCTTACATCTACCGTTTGGTAACAAACATAACAGAAACATGAATAGGGGTATATTCGAGTGCAAACGATATATTACGTATAAATGTTAGAACGAAGATAAGCCATTGGTTTCTGAAACCGATGGACCAGATGGACGGATTTTTTCAATGGCAAGTCAATGTAATTTTGCTGATTTTTGTTGAATAAACTCGTCATTCCATCATATCCAAAGGGCAGATACGTCCTTTTCTATTCTTGATTTATTCTGAAATACTAATTACAGCGAGATTTTTAGAAAACAAATTAATCTTCTAATTAATCACAATCCCAAACTATTAATTACCGAAAATCTTTGTATTCGTGACAATCTCCTAATTGATCACAATCACAAATCATTAATGACCGAAAATC
>JAYMTP010008136.1:0-10363 GCA_036897365.1 Geranium brycei | reverse complement strand
CTCCAATGTTTGAGAATTCCATTCCCTAAGAAATAAAATTTAACTTATGTCTCCAATATTGTTTATTTGATTGATCTTTATTTTCATTGATTTGATACTGTTAAACACCAGTGACATAATGTATGTATGAGTAACGATGAAAGAATTTCAATGTGTCAAATATCAATATTGTGATGAAACAAATACACTGATGAAACAACTCTAATGAACGATATTTGGAGACATGTTGATATTTGTGTCAACAATGTTTCATCAGAAACTTGTCCCATGATACCAGCGTCAGCGGGTGAAGATATAAACCCAGAACAAAATTTTCATTCATATTAAAATGTGGTGAAACATATGTTTTGTATGACCAATTTGTTTCGTGAACAAAAAATTATCATTAATGAAAAGATTAAAATGTGTCATGATAAAATGCTATGAAACATTCCCCCGAAAAAGACTAGTACTGATGGAACAATTAAAACAATAAGAAATAAAAGATATAACACATTCCGACATACAAGGATTAATTCTGATGAAAGAAATGAAATGTGTCATCAACCTTTTCTCATGACACATTTCACATGTGCAATGAAATAACCAATGAAAAATTGGGAAATCAATCATTAATTGATTAGCGAAAATCAAGCATGAATTTATTAGCGCAAATCAAGAATTAATTGATTTTCATAAAGTCAAATTTCAGCTCGTAATGAGGATTATGCCCCACATTTAGCACAATATGACCTCTTAGGACAAAAACTACATTGAAATTACGTTGACGTGCCATTCTTAGTAGCGTGTGAATCTTAGCCGTCTGTCAATCAATCTAATGGTTACAAACCGTTCTAAGATTTGTAGCAGCCACATGTGTTTTGTAACCGATTAAAAGCCTTAACTTTATGAATATTCCTAATTGTCATTATTTAAATGAATCTAAAATCAGCCCAAATGTGAAGCACATTAAATATGGTTAGTTCGGTTTAAACCAAAAATCGATAAACTTTCCAAACCGGTTAAAAATCGACTATTTAATTACACTTGATTTTGGTTTCGATTTTATAAATTTTAAAACCAACATTCTTGATTCGGATTTAGATGATTTGATTCAATTAACCAATCATGAACAACCCTAAGCACTGACACTCAGAAAACACAACAATGAAAAAAAAGGGTTAAATTGATTACAAAGAAACTAGAAAATGAGTATAGAGCTAACATAAACAGAACGAGGAGGCTGCCAATACATATGTAAGTTATGAGCTCCATGATAGATAAGAGTGATATCCAATAAATTTAACTTAACCCTAAAATTTATAAGCATATAAACTTTATACAATTGGACTAAATATATTGTCAATACTCACTTATCATGAATGGATAAGTAATAATATTTTATTCATAGAAAAAAGGATTGTACAATTTAATGTGTGAAGATAGATAGGTGCATTGATGGAGGTGCACCGGCCAGTTGTACCCTCTGCAAAATTGAGATAAGTTTGTAGTCAAAGAAAGGAGCCATGACAAGTTACCTCTTATTGGGGCATATTTCAATAGCTCATTTGTTGTCTTTCATTTTCTTAATTCCAGAGATTTACATAAAACTTGATTCAATTCATTTTGATTTAATATATCTGAAACGTGTACCCTCTTTTTGTCATGACTCATACGTCAAAGTTTTACATATTAATAAAATAATGCAATTAAGTAATTACATTTATGAACTGAAATCGACCTAACTATTAATTAATCAAGTGATGGTCCCTCTTTTTAAGTGTATCTTTCTCTCTGTCTTTTTTGTCAGCAGAACTTAATAACACTGACAAAATTAAAATTTGTTATCACTAACCTCTTTTTGATCATTTCAAACACAATCAGGTTAAACAAACAAAAAAATATTTTATAATTTTTTGCTGTAGATTCTAGATGGGTAAAGTTTGCATTTTTCTAGTGAGAGAAAAAGAGGGATGTTTTGCTGGCTCCAGCCTCATATTCAACTCTACCTCTCTCTCTCACATCCCGTTCTGCTTCTGCTTCTGCTTCTGCTCTCTGAAAATAGACATCTGGGTTTTTTGCTGTAAAAGCCACCTCTTCTGTGGTGAGTGAAAGAGACATTAATTTCTGGGTGTGGGGTACAAGGTAACATGAACTGTTATTAAATCGACTTCATTGCTGTTTCTTCTACTTGATTTTTGCTTAACAGGGAGTGTTCAAAAGGTACAGTGCACCGCTGATTTCTCCTTGACTTTCACAGTTTTAGTATCATTCTTGTGCTTACCACCTCCGAGTTACACTTTTTGGCTCAATGGGTTTGTATTTGGAGCGGTTCAGTCTCATGGGTCCTCATGTTTTTTTACTGTCTCTCTCCATTTCTCTTGGTTTGTGGAAGATTTAGGATCTGGGTTGTGCTCAGATTTTGGTTTCATTTGTGCAGTTGGTGGATAGTGTGAGAGAGAGATGGCAGGAGGTGCAGCTCCGGCGAAGAAGGCTGAAGAGCCACAGCCACACCCACCTAAAGATCAGCTGCCTAATGTTGCTTATTGCATTACCAGTCCTCCTCCATGGCGTGAGTATCTCATTTTCATTGTTTGTTTTCGTTATTACTAGGAATATAGAGCCAACAAAATCGGAGATTAAGCAACAAATAAGAACGCCATATTACAAAACAAATAAGAAACCTAATCTAACAGGAAGCTTAAAGTTGGGCACAGACGGTTAAGTCTTGATTCAAGGTATACTGCAACAGTTTTGTTCGTGCTTAAGTATTGGATTCTTCAAAATTTGCCCAACTTTTTACCTTTTATGAAGAAAAACAGATTTGTAATTACTTTATCTTCTGTGGTGTGTTAGTATGGGAATTTGGTTTTCTGTGAATCTATTTGAGAATATTTTGAAGCTGCTTTACTTGTTATGACTTGTAATTTGTTATTTGTTTTGTTTGGAGATGCTCTCTTAGTTGTCTTTCTTTCATTGTTCACAGTACTTTTTTCTTTCTTTTTGCTGATACCCACTTTATTTTTTTGCAAGTATAATTTTATTTTTGAAGTGAAATCTTCTAAAATTTGGTGAGGAGAAGAAGATCCAACTACTTTCTGATAGATAATAAGTATATTATTTTCCCGGAAAAATCTAGGGCCTGACTTTCCTTTTCCTAATATTCCTTTCTTTCTCATGTGCTATATTAGTTTGTTGATTGATTTTCCTTTTCAGATTCTGTCTTCCAAATCTTGTTTATCTCACTGATGACCTTATATGATTCAATTAGTTTAAATTAAGCCTCCACTTTGCCACTATCAAGCTACTTGCAACCAATTGTGTGTAGATTTAATAACGTATGTATGTGATTGTATGAGTTTTTTTTTCTTTTCAATTTAATATGGCTGCTTGCAGTTTTTCAGTACTATTTGCATTAATATATACTCTATTCTTTAAACTGTGGACTGTGTTTAATAATGCAGCTGAAGCAATCCTCCTTGGGTTCCAACATTATCTGGTGATGCTTGGAACATCTGTTCTAATTCCCAGTGCTCTTGTTCCCCAGATGGGAGGTGGAAATGTAAGATTTAAAAGCACAAACTAGCATCAAATGAATGATTCAGTAGTGACATGAATTGCCTTCATTATTGTTGTAGGCGGAGAAGGCAGAGGTCATCCAGACACTGCTCTTTGTTGCGGGTTTGAACACATTGTTGCAGACAATGTTTGGGACTCGATTGCCAGCAGTTATTGGAGGGTCGTATACTTTTGTTCCAGCTACGATTTCTATCATCCTTGCTGGTCGTTTTAGCCAGATGAATGAGGCGGACCCTATAGAGGTTTTATGATCATAATGAAACTACTTATTTTAGATAATGTATTTGTTTGTATAATACACATGATTGCTTATTACATGTCAAGACTATAAATGACACCCAACGTTAATATGGTAGAGTAGAGATGTAATAACACACGATCTATATTCCATGTCAATTAATACTAGTTATGCTAAAATGCCATGACAACATATTCCATGAAGTATAAAGTTAAAGTAAACAGAGGAAAGAAGGGTGATAAATTTTTGCATACAAACACAACACTTATGTTGTTTGATTTTGTCTTGACTTTAATTGTAACTATGTGCTTATGTAAATCCAGAAATTTAAGAGGACAATGCGAGCAATACAGGGTTCCCTTATTGTTGCTTCAACTCTACAGATTGTTTTAGGCTTCAGCGGTCTCTGGCGCAATGTCACAAGGTTTGTCCATCAAATTTGTTGATGTTTAAAATTACATGGAATTTGAAACTCGGGATTATTTTTCTCTTCCCAACGGCAGCTAAATTTGATGGGCATACAGCAATTGATTTTCATTTAGTTTCAATGAGTCAACTTGAATTCTCAAAAACTGGTTACTTAATGTCTGTTGAACTTTATAGATGAATCACAGCATTCATGTAGACTCACACCGAACAAGCTAGTTGAATTTTTTCGTTGTCACTGTTTTCTTGTTCCCTGTTCATTATATTTTAACTTATGCAGGTTCTTAAGTCCACTATCAGCAGTTCCTTTGGTAGCTCTAACTGGTTTTGGACTTTACGAATTTGGTTTTCCAGGGGTAATTCCTTGTTTAGGTCTCATGTTTATGAACGAAACAATTTTTTTTCCTGACTCTTGGATTTAAACTCTTCCTTTGGTTGTTAGGTTGCTAAATGTGTAGAGATTGGACTACCACAACTTCTTATTCTAGTGTTTGTTTCACAGGTAATGTTCATTAACATGTATTCCAGTCCGTTGCTAGTTATAATTTTAACCGTTCATATACACTTATGTCTGTACTTTTCAAAGTTTTTATCTATAATGTTTACTGGTGCATTTTTTTGCAGTACATGCCACATGTGTTACACTCTGGAAAACATGTCTTTGATCGTTTTGCTGTCTTAATATCGGTGGTTATCGTTTGGCTTTATGCATATCTGCTTACTGTGGGAGGGGCCTATAAGCATGCGGCACATCAAACACAAATAAGCTGCCGTACTGATCGTGCTGGCCTTATCGGTGCTGCTCCATGGTAAATTTCTACTATTTGCCAAGATATACAATTTGAAGATCATAATCAGATATAGTTAGTTTATATTATCTATTTGTGTGTATGATACAAATGATTGCTTATTAATATGCACATGCTAGACCATAAATGACGACGATCGTTAATATATGATAAATGTAATAATATATGTTATATTCAATGTCAATTAATACTAGTTATGCTTAAATGCTCTCAACAACATTTTCTATTCAGTAAAAGTAAAGATTGAAAACAATGGATAAATGTATACGTATAAGCACCATTTAACTATGTGTTCATGTTTAATATAGTTGCTAGCTTCTTAGGAAGGCAAATATAGAAGTGTGGGTTGAACATGATGAGGGAGGATTTAGGGCGACTCTCATTGATGTATCAATATGATATGAGAGAGATTTATAGGGGTATGGGTTGGCAACAACCTTGGTATAACCTTCCTCCGTGGACTTCACAGCCTTCTACTTATCCCCCTCCCGGGCTCCTGCCTGCCTTTGAGTCTTGGTCTTTGTGATTTTCTTAGACTGAGTCACACTGAGGACATTGCTTAGGTTTAGTGTGGGGGTGCGTGCGTTTGTTGTAGTTTGTTAGTTTTTCTGTGTTCTTGTATATTTGTATGTAGGAAATTAAGCACACAATGCATTGCTTCAAGCATCATTGATGTCAGTAGGTGCATATCATCCTTCCTCGCTGCCAGTAAGCGGTGTTCTAAAAAAATCCTGACTAGTCTGATTAGTTTCTGGTTAATTTCCGATTAGTCCTTGATTAATCTTCTATTAATCTCCGATTTATCCCCTAATCCGATTAGTCCTCAGTGGCCCTGTCCACTCAACTTGCACCTAGCATTCTTTAGAACACTGCCAATAAGCTCCGGAACTATCCAGATCTGCTCCCGAAGTCTCCATATGCACGCACGCAACATAATTTATTCATGGATCCGGATAGGCATTTCCGGACCGTGACATATGTTAAATTGCATATGACATCTGAGGTATGATTAACACTTACAGAGAAGAATTTTGTTGTAATTTCAAGATCGGGTTGCTTCAATATGTAGTTTTTTTGAAAACATAAATATTGTTAAGTGATAATATCCACTTTAACCAGAATTCGGGCTTGTAGGATAAGAGTTCCATATCCCTTTCAGTGGGGACCTCCAGCATTTGACGCTGGTGAAGTCTTTGCAATGATGATGACCTCCTTTGTTGCTCTTGTAGAGGTTTGTTCTTCTCTGTTTAGTGCTTATTTCTATGCTTATAATTGAAATGCATCATCACTATCTTCTTTTCGGTTGTTTGACCTTTGTGGGTTTAAGATTCATCACAAACTACAACTTTTATCATTCCATCTTTGTTTTTGACAAGCGATGGCGTACTTACTGATATTTTCCGCAACTGCTTACAGATGCTTTCATGTAGAATAATTAAACTACTACAGTTTTCCTCATCCTACCATTGTTTTCTGAATGTTGCATATGTTTCTCTAATGACAATCAGTCCACTGGTGCATTTATGGCGGTGTCAAGGTATGCTAGCGCTACTCCAATGCCACCTTCAATCCTCAGCCGTGGTGTTGGCTGGCAGGTAATTCAAAGCCCTATTGTTGTTTACTTACTAAATAACGATTCAGTTGGAGATACAGAATTGAGACTATTTGTTGTATTCAACATTCGCTTTTCTATTTTCTTCGGTCGTGGGGTGCAACCTCTTTACTCCACTTGCTTTCTCCTATCTTAATCCTCTCCATTCCTCGGATAAGCTAAAATATAAACGAACTGAAAAAAAATAAAATCGTCTATTGATTTTTTGGTCCAGAAAGATACATTTAAGATCAGTGTGGGTTTGGTTTTATACTCTGTTGTTCATTCTTCTTAGAGACTTCATACCATTTCTGCTGATACATGCTCTAGTAGTAATAATAATAAGTAATAACGAATACTTTCGATTTTGATGTAAAGAGCCCTAAGTGTGCATTAGGGATTGGTTCATGTCATATCTTCAAGGCCTGTTATTATATGTGCTATTCTAAATGAATTGACTCTTTCTGGTATCAGGGTGTTGGCATATTATTGTCCGGGTTGTTTGGAACCGTGACGGGATCCTCAGTATCTGTGTAAGACGCCTATAAAAACCTTGCTGCTATATTCCCTTTCAATTATTTATTCAGTTGGAGTACATAATTTTCTACGATATGCTTGACTTTTCTCTATTTGGCAGAGAGAACGCTGGCCTTTTGGCTTTGACCCGTATTGGTAGCCGACGAGTTGTCCAAATATCAGCAGGTTTCATGATTTTCTTCTCCATTCTAGGTAAGTTCAAGTATCATAATTTTTTTCCATCATAACAAATTGAAGTATTTGGTGAACTGAGCATTTTGAAGTTCTTGACTAACATTTCTTTACTGTTCAGGGAAATTTGGAGCAGTATTTGCTTCAATTCCGGCACCCATAATTGCTGCATTGTACTGCCTTTTCTTCGCCTATGCGGGTATGTTTTTTTATCATTAAACATGTCAACATACAATCTATTTCCGTCAGGTGTTTGTTCGTTATATATTTTGTTTCCTTACTGATGTATAGGTTCTGCTGGACTAAGCTTTCTTCAGTTCTGCAACCTCAACAGCTTCCGGACAAAATTCATACTAGGTTTCTCAATCTTTATGGGATTATCCGTGCCACAGTATTTCAATGAGTACCTTGCAATCAGAGGATACAGTCCCGTCCACACGGGGGCAAGATGGGTAGGTTTTTAACTTATCTCAATGATGCATCTTAGTTTAAAATATTCATGGTGGTTATGAAGAAGTTGACAAAACGATCTGTTTTCTTGGTTGCCAGTTCAACGATATGATAAACATTCCGTTTTCATCGGAGGCCTTCGTTGGTGGGTGTGTGGCGTATTTTCTGGACATGACGCTGCACCACAAGGATGGGGGGATAAGGAAAGACCGAGGCAAGCATTGGTGGGACAAGTTCCGGACATTCAAGAGCGATCCAAGAAGTGAGGAGTTTTACTCCCTGCCCTTCCATCTTAACAGGTATTTTCCGTCTATGTGAGAGTTTTTAGTTAATGTGAATCTTGTCGCCACTTCATAGATAGCGTATTATGTCTACGTTTAGAGGATCTGTTTAGGAACATTCAGTATAAGTGTTGAGTTTTTGTTGCTGTAAATCCAATCAGATATGGATATGAATGTGCATTGAAGCAGTTCTAATGCTTTACAAATCCTTTCCTTTCAAATTGATTCTTGCTGTATATGTTATGTTGTGCCTAAGGTTCAGCGTTATGTTTTGTTATCATGTTTATACTATTTTCAATCAGTGCATAAAAAAACATAAGTATGCTACGAAGTCAATTTTGTAATTGTCCGTGCTATTTAAGACTCGTTGCCACAATTTCTGAAAGCCGGGTCTATTATCTTCAATCCTATGAACTATGCAAGCAAAAGAGCCATAACAGGAAAAGAGTAGTCTTGATTGTGTGAAAGAGTGTTTCATTTGGTAGGAAGAGAGCCAGTGTAGTGTGTGTAAGTGTAACATAGGAGAGGACTTGTCTAAGAATAAAAGCCTAAAGTAGCTCTGATAATCGATATTTAAGAAAACACCAATCATTTAATATACACATGATGAATCCATATTCAATGGTCAATTATCGGGCCATCAAGTGTCTGTAGCATAGCTTTTAATTTAATATTCTTTCTATTCATTGGTTGAGAGCTGGGCCTCACTTAGCGCTGCTCAAAATTAACCAGAAAATTGATTAAATCCGGCGCAAAAAGCCAAATCGTGACAAATCAGTCCGATTTTGGTTTCAATTTGTAAGAACCTTGAACATTTGGTTCAGTTCTAGAAAAATAAAACTTGCAGCAGCAGGAATCAAAATCATAACCCCCACGAACCCCTAGCCAAAGCATGTTTCTGAAATATTTACTACCTGTTTTATTCAAATTTAAACTTTTTGTTCTCCATCACAACCTACAACTCACACAATTATAGTTTCACATGGCCTAAGACGAGTCGATTTAGACTAAAATTTATAATTTAATACGGTCCAATTGATTATTGATAACCGAAACAATCGGTTTGATTTCTGGTTTGAGCTTCCGATTCCGGTTAAGCGGATACGAGTAGCCCTAGTGGTTTGAATGTTGAGTTTTCCATACAATTAGAAACAATAAGAGGGTCACTGTTATACAACTAAAAGGGAAAACGCATGGCTTTCAGTTTTAAACTTAGATCTTATTTAAAAAGAATTAAAATTCTTGGTCAAAGGACTAAAAATGGGATGATGATGTCCTTATTTTGACATTTTTAATCATAAAATTTTCTTATTTATGGGCCATGGTCTTATGGAAATTGTTGAAGAAGACCAAAATAATGTTTCCCACACCCACTTTAATTAATTCATGAAAAGGAGGAGAGGCTGAATATGACTCACTAATTACTCTTCTTTTATAAATCAAAGCAACATAGCAATAGAAAATTCAGGCCTTTTCAAGCACAATATGAATATATATGGTATACCCATCAAATAAAGTTACACATATCACTGTATTATTAATATTATTTTAATAATTAATAATTAATAATTAATATTATTTTAGCTATTAACAATTAATTCGGTTAGATTAGATTTGAACCGATAAGACTAAGCTGATTTTAAATCATAACTATTAAGGGTATTTTAAATTTTTGCACACTAATTCTGTTAGATTTAACATAAATTATTTTAAGTGTAAATTAAAATTGTTGGGTACCTCTAAATTTTTTTAAAACTTTGAATATTGATTTCGAAATCGAGCATACTTAAGTGTAGTGAATTACCCCTAAACCTTAACATGAATGCGTTAATGTACCTTATAATTAAAACTGAAAGAGATCTGCAATGCAAGGGTCAAGATTTAATGACATTTTGAATTCTTAATGCCTTGTGTGCGTGTTATGGAGATAACTTGAGAGCAAGGTCTTGTAATTATTATTGTTACAAAACCAAGATATGGGAAAGTACAATTTGGCATTGGCATGTGATTTAGGTTGAAAATCATGTGCTCCCAATTCTTATTAATTATAACCAAGCGTGGTGCAATTACAAAACCCAATCCAGTTACAACGATTTTATTTATGGTTACTGATTCAGATTAAGAATCCTTTGCTCTGACTGATGCGATCCAATACAAAGTTGTTATTACATAGTTTATTGGCACATTTTTTAGGCAACGGAAGATGTCGAACAAAATGTCGGAGACGATCTATGCAACGGAAGATGTCGAACGAAATATCGAAGACAATCTCTGCAACATCTTGCGCACAGAAGGCAGAGCG
>JAYMTP010008135.1:0-10365 GCA_036897365.1 Geranium brycei | reverse complement strand
TTTCGCTCTCTCTCTCTCTCTCTCTCTCTCTCTCTCTCTCTCTCTCTCTTTCTCTCATTATTTAATATTTTGGTTTGTAAGACTATTACAATAGACCATTATGTGTATACATGTAGACATTACATCATTTGATGAGTATATCAAAAAAACTATTTATCATCCTAAGGGTGTACGAGTTTACAAAAGATAGTATTTGATTATAGATGCCAATTGTGGAAACAAAGTAAAGAGAGAATATACTATTGCACCGAAATTATGGGAGCAAATTAAGCAGTGATTTGTAATCCTTGATTTCGGGTGATTCTATCAACCATCCTGCTGAGGTTGGAGCGTGAATATCAGCAATGCATAACTTACAAAAAAGGTCGTGAAAACGATCACACTCGATTCTCTTGGTGAAGATGTCGACGAGCTAGTGTTTACTCGGGACATGACGGGCTTGTAATATATCAGTTGACGTACGAAGTGGAAATTAATCCTGAAGTGTTTAGTGTGCTTGTGCAATGTGGATGACTGCATGATTATCACCGAAGAGTGGTAATGAACTTGTTTGTGGAACTAGGAGGTCAAGTATGAGGTGGCAAAGCCAAATAATCTCTAGAATGGTGGCGGTTATTGCACGATTATCTGTCTTAGTGGAGGAGCATGACACAACAATTTGCTTCTTGGATCGCCATGATATTAGGGAAGTACCGAGGAAGAGGATAAAACCAGTAGTAGATCGCCAAGTGACAGGACACCCAACCCAGTCAACATCACTATATGCTTGTATAGTTAGAGAGCTCGAGGTTGGGAGCAGTATCCCCTCACCCGGACTACTCTTGAGGTATCATAGTACGTGATGTGCGGCTTTCATATGGGGTGGGCGGGGTGAATGCATTAACTGACTAAGTATATGAACTTCATAGTTGATGTCAGGACGGGTGATGGTGAGGTATAATAGTCGTCCAACGAGACGACGATATTATACGAGATCAGTGCAAGGCTATCATGACTCGGGCGAAAGGCGGTATTGTTACGGAAGAGAGAAAGATGCTGGCTTGCAGTCTGTGAAACCGCAATCTGTCAGGATATCCAATGTATATTTTCTTTGAGTGAGTACTATACATGTTGGTGAGCGAGAAACCTCAAGCCCAAGAAGGTACTTTAACGGGCCCAAGTCCTTGATGTGAAACACCCTATCCAAGTGGTCTTTTATTTGACGCGAAAATAATCTGAACTAGTGATGATATCATCGACATATATAAGTACGACGACGAAGGATCCACTGGTAGCAATTGATTCAATGATTTTGTGGTACTAATTTTAGGGTGCCTAACGTAATCCATACAATGATATGTGTAGTCGATAGACACCAGACTCCCCTTATTTGAAAAAGCCCTGGGATATCTTCATGTAGACTACTTCGTGCATGTCACCATGCAATACTGCATTGTTAACTTCAAGTTAATGTAACAACCAGTTTTTGACAGCCACAACAGCTAATATACATCGGACAATGACCATATTAGCAACGGGAGCAAAATTGTTTGTGAAAGTGAACGATATTTTACCTTATATACCTACTTAGAGTCAATGACTCGTTTTCCAACCGTAATGAGCTCAAAATGTTTTTTGCTATTAATAAAATACACGACATCTTACTACAAAAGTGTAATAATTAATATACAACACTATATTACCATTTTCCTTAGATTTTAATATAGATTTCATAGTGTTCCTTTTGAACACATGTTAACATTTTACGGGAACATAATTATTCTGATCTCGAAGTTAGATATTGATTTGTGTCACCGATGACTTGTAAGATCATTATAACCAGCAACTTCGAATACAATATGTCAGCTAAAACTAATGAAAACTATGAATATGTCAGCTACACACATTGTCTCATTCACCTGTTTCCCACACACGTTCTTTAACTCCTCATCGACTATTCAACACATAAAAAAAAATTATATCCATATTTCCATGTATTGCCTATAAATAGCCCCAAAACCTCAACTCTTCTTCATCAGAAGTCAAAACAACATTTCTTGTCTACCAAGAAACAAAAAAAAACCAGACATGCCTAGTGGTAAATTAGAGGTCTTTCTCGTCGAAGCACAAGATTTGGAAAACAATCGATTTCTTGGTAAGTAATTAGCTATAGATTATTTTGTGTTCGAATCTGTCTCGTGTTTAATTATCACTTCATAAATACTTAAGATTTTTATTTAAAATAAATATTATTTTTGGAATTGAATCATGATCATTTAGCACAATATCAAAATTTAGTATATTATGTTCACATACACCAATTTCTACCAACGTGTATTAAGCTGAATTTGAAGTTGAAACGAATTTTAACATGTTAAATCGGTTCAATTTTATATCGTATTCTTATACGTTTTTTATGTGTTATTTTGGTACATGATTATTGCAGGAAAAATGAATCCGTACGTTTTGGTTCAATACGGAGATCAAGAACAAAAGAGCACTATTGCTAAGGGTAAGTTATATACAACTTGTTGATAACAAAAATATAGACACGGTTTAAATGATTAAAACTTACTAATCGATTCAAATAATCGAAATTGGTGCAGGACAAGGAACAAAACCAGTGTGGAACAGCAAATTAATCTTCGATGCAGAGTATCCGAAAGACGAAGAACACAAGTACAAGCTCATTTTCACCATCATGGACCATCACAAGTTTTGTTGCGGACCTTGCGTCGGTGCCGGCGAAGCTCTCGTCGGAAAAACCATGTACGTTGTCAAAAAAATAATCAGAATTTTGATCATCAATTTATAATTATACGTTATGTATGTCATAATTTTATTCGGGTTTCTTTTAACTGACAAGAAAGCAGTAAATATTAATTTAATTTAATTCGGGTTTTGGATATGATTTTCCAAACATTTCTTGATTTTTGTGATTGTTAACGTTGTTGCAGAATCTACGTAAAAGATGTGGTGTCGTTGGGTATAGAGAAAGGTAAATATGAGCTTCAGCGTACCAAGTACAGAGTTGTGCTTCCAGACAAGACTTACGCTGGAGAGATCTCTGTTTCTCTCAAATTTACATTAAATAATTAGATAATTGTATTTATTTATTTTTTGGTTTGGTTTATAAATTAATTGATTAATTTATTTTATGGAAAATTGTAAAAACTCTCCCTATAATTACGGATTCTCCCTCACTCATGTTCAAATTTGCACGATCTGTGCAAATCCGTGAATATTAACGAAAGTGTCACTTAAGTGTTAGACGTTTGAGTTAGCACGTTTAGGGGTGGGCATGGGGTCTAGAATTGGACGGAACCGGCCAAAAACCGGACCGGACTCCTCAGTTCTCCATTTTAAGAACTAGAACCGAAATTGTTACCTGATGTTCTCGATTCTCTGGTCTCGGTCCCGGTTCAGTTCGGATTCGGTCTCCGATTTCGTTGCCAAAGTGCCCACCCCTAAGCACGTTTGAATTAACACTTAAGTGACATTTTCATTAATTTTCACAGATTTACATAAATGGTGCAAAAATAAACATGAGTGACTGAGAGTTTTTGTAAAAAATACAATGAAGAGAGATTCTGTGCAAAAAAATATAATTATAAGAAGAGTTTTTGCAATTTTTCCTTATTTTTTATAATTCTTGGCATTGTTTATGTCACCATCATCAATGCTCTGAGTTTGTAATGTGTGTTTCTACATCACACCAATTATGGGCCAGAAAGTTTTGGTAAATATGGGCTTTAGATTGTGAACCCACTTCGTGGAGAGGTGAGGCCCAACAAAACAAACCCAACCCTGGGAGAACTAATGGTCCATTGGCCCAATTCATTGAAAGTTTCGGAGGATTATTATTTTGTTATTCATAATAAAACAAATATAAATGAATGTCACGTTTAAATATAATACAATAATTTACACCATTTTTTATATTATGAGGACTTGTTCAATACATTTAAATGCACAAATTTAAAATATTATTATACAACATTTTGACGGTGGGTGTTAAAATTTAAAATAATGAGTCAGTATACACGTTTATATTATAAATATTCAATGGTATTTATTATATTATATTTTATATTTAAAATTCATCATTTACGGTCTCTACAATAATAGCACTTGGTGCAAAAACGGCCGGTGTTTGGTGATAAGGTTCTCACTGAACCTCAGAAAGCACATATGCCTATCGATAACATAATCTAGATAAGTCCTTTGTTGTCAAGTGGGAACAAAAGAATGGTTGTAACGAAACTTGTCAATTTGTTACCTCCCAAGATAAGATAAATAGTGAATAAATACTATTCCTCTTTCACTACAATACACTTAAAAGGCGACATATAAACCATACACATTTTCAGTTTTTATTATATTTAATTTCATATTTATGGGTGACTTTTTTTAATTATGATATTCTACACTAGGGGCAAGTACTTTGGATCTTGAGTCGGTACTAAATCGAGATCGAATCCAAATGTAGTTAAAAATCCAAGAACTGTGGGTAATGAATTGGTTTGGATCCGGCTTTTAGAGAATTGGTTGATTCAGTTCAATTATAAGTCTAAAAATATAACAGTTAATCAATTCAGAACCGAAATAATTCGTGTAATACGTTATTTATCTTTTAATATTCAAACTCTATATTTCAATTGGGTTACAATTATTTAATCTTAACATACGGTATTCATCAGTATTTTACATATTTAATTATGAATATAATGTTTTTGCCTATACGCCAGACTCAATTTCATTAATTCGGTCTAAAAAATCAAGCATAAATTCAAGATTCAAAACTAACAAGTCCCAACTCAGTAGATAGGGAACCGAACCAAAGAAGCAGTGCTCAAAAACCGAACAATTTCTTACATGGTTATTATTCCGGTTCTCATAAATTGAGAACATAAGAGTCCGGTTCATTTCCTTAAACCCACCCTACCTACTCAACGAAAAACATGAAAATTACACTTGCGGTAATAAATAGACACTTTCTATATATGGAAAGGGTTGCGGGCTACACAGTTTTGTTCCTGCAGCCGCTTCAACGCTTCTTAACCAACAAACACAGACCCACAAACGGTCAAAACACAAAATTAACCGTTGCCCAACACAGTAACAAGACAGTAAAAATTCCCACACTCGCTCGCTCACTCACGCACTCACGCCTACTCTCTTACTTTTACTACTCAGCTGACCCCACAGCTACTTTTACTTTGCTTTTTCACTACCGCTCCGAAATTTTCCCGGGAAAATAAAGGAAAATCGGAGGCGGGAAACACGGTAAAAAAACAAAAAAGCGAAAACAAAGACGGTAAATAGTAAATATTGGCGGTAAAAGGGTGAATCAGACGCGGAAGTTTTTGCCGGTGAAGGTCTGGCCGAACTGCCAGCTGGCGGGGGCGATGTTCATGGAGGCGGAGGAGCGGTGGTCGCTGCCGGTGACGCGAAACGACAGCGTTTGGCCGACGAGGATTGCGTTGGACTGCCAGTTCTGGCCCCAGTTACGGCTCATGCTCAGCCAGCCCGTTTTCGACCCCTTGATGCTCACGCGCACGATATCTCCTGCACCCGCGACGTTGGTTACCAAAACCAGGTTGAAGTAACGGAAGCCGTTGATCGTGAATCTGATTCCTCCTTGCTTTCGGCATGGGATCCTGTCAAATAAACAGACCAAAATTACACAAAAACCAGTGAGTTTCAGTGGTATTTCTCGTAATTAAGTTTGTCTTCTGTCCCAAATTTGTAATTGCAGTAATAAATTTTGAAGAACTATAAACAATATTATCCGAGTACCTTTTACTAAATTACAGTAGCATGGTATCTACTAATTTACCCTCAAGGGTCTCAAGGGCAATGATATAGTAATTTCACTACACAATACGAGAAATTCCTAAAAGGTCCTCGGGTGCATGTGAGGGAGCGGTATAGGGACATAGGTTCTTTATGTAGGGGTGTTTTGGTCATTTGATAAGTCACCGAAATTGGACCAGCCTAGACTAAAAACAGACTGGATTTTACCAAACAGAAGCTTCAGAGAGGCTTTGTTTGGTTCCCGGGAAAGCGAAAGAGGAAAGAACACCAAGCTCAGACTCAGAAACATTTTTCTGTGCTTTTTGGCCACAAGCTTTAAAATCCAATCAACCACCAGCTGCCTAGTCAAAAAGCAGCACGTGTCGTGCATTTACTAGATGAGCCTGTCCGGTAAATAATAATTTCCTCGCACTTTATCGGGAACCAAACAGGTCAACAAAGTAAATAACTATAACAAACAAGGGCATTCTCGTCCATATAGACACAGATATACAGCCGCGTGCAAATTACTATTTTACCCCTATGACCGGCTGCAAATGAATTGTCACAACGCCTGAGAAAATATTCCTGAGTGGTCCTAGGGTACAGGTCAAAAAATTGTGTGATTCTTTCTACACGGGACATTCCGGTCACTTCACATAATTAGACTAAACCAGACTTACCACAAAACTGGATTTTAGGAAACAGTAGCTTCAGGCCTTGTTTGGTTCCCCGAGAAAGCGAAAGAAAAAGAATACAAAACACAGTCACGTTTTCCTGTGTTTTGGCACGAACCACCAGCTGCCCAGTCAAAAACCAGCACGTGGCGTGCGTTTACCGGACGAGCTGCCTGGTAAATAATTTTCCTCGCATTTTCTCGGGAACCAAACAGGTCATAAAGATAAATAACTCCAAAACCAAGGACATTCTCGTCAACCTAGAGAGAGAGAGAGAGAGCTCACCGGCGGTAGCTGACGGGGACGATCCCAGCCCTGTACTGAGCGATCTTGAGGAACATAGGCATGGCGAGGTCGAAGTGAGGGCGAGGAGGGTTGCACCAGCCTCCATTGTCGCTGGCCTGAGCGAAGTTGGGGGGACAGAAATTGGTGGCGGTGACGAGGATCGAGGGGCTGCCAGGGTGGCACCACCGCGGGTCGTCGGTGCACTTCATCTCAAAGCAAGCTCCACAGCTAAGACCGTTGTTGAACAGAGCCGTGCTCAGCGCCGCCGTGTTCACGCCGTAGCCTTGGCTGTACAAGTTTCCGTAACCACAAGCACCACCTCCACAAAGCAAGAAGAAAAAAACTCAGTAAAATCGCACGAAATCAACAGATCTAGACTTATAGCAACAAATCAGAGAAACGCAGGTTTCAATTCCAGATCTGGCGATACAGAGCAGTAATTGAACAATTTGGTGAAAATGCGACGAAAACTGAAGGCTCTAGAGCGATTAAGCTCGTAAACAAGCGAGAAACGCAGATTTTAGCTAGTTTTCATGGAGGTGTGAACCAGAAGCTGAGATAGAGAAACGCGAGTTTCAGATCTGGAGATACAGAGCAGTAATTGAACGTTCCGGTGACAATGCGACGAAAATTGAAAGATCTAAAGCGAGAAACATAGATTCTAGCTAGTTTTCATGGAAATGAGTACCAGAAGCTGAGATAGAGAATCATTTACCCATAGTTCCAGAGGCGTCGCTGCCGCCGTAGAAAGTGGCGTGGGCGCTCTGCCAGGGACCTCCGGCGAAGACGCCGGGGATCTTCGCCTGAGCCGCCGCGAAGAGCGAGAGGAGCGAGGCAAGGAGGAGCAGAGAAGAGACGGCCATTTTCGGGGAGAGAGAGAGAGAGAGAGTGTGTGTGTACTGTGTGTTGTTGAGCAGAGGAAATAGAATGGGAAGCGGGAAGGAGGCGAGGAGGCTACTTATGGAGGGAGATAGAATCAGCATCATTTTATGACGTCATAAATCACCCTACTTTCATTTTTCTAAAATTCATTGTTTTAAGGGCATTTTTGGTATTTATTTATATAAATGTACATATTTTACAAAAAAAAATTATGGTAAGTTCCCGTTCACTTTTTATAAAAAAAAAAAGTTCACCATCACTTTTTGCGTACTTTCTTGGGTTAGAAATATCCTCAATACTATATGGTTATCATCTTTCGCAAACCAAATATGTAGCTGACCTTACTTCACGAGCAAATTTGATAGATTCTAAAATTGTTTGTACTCCTATTGAGGCCTCTGTCAAACTTACTCACTCATACGGAAAGTCACTTCCAGATGCTACTCTCTATCAGCGACTTGTTAGCAGTTTGGTTTATCTCATTGTCACACGAGCGAAAATTGCTTGTCCAGTTCATATTGTGGTTCAATTCATGTGCGCTCCTCACACTACTCACTCTGAAGTTGTTTTTTGAATACTTCGATATGTTCGAGATACCTTGTATCAGGGTATGCACTTCACCGATAACACGCATTTAGTTCTACGTGTTTATTCAGATGCTTATTGGGCCGGTGATCCTACCGATCGACGCTTCGCTATAAACTAATGTTTCTTTCTTGATAGAAACATACGACTGCTGCCAACTCTAACATTGAGGCAAAATATCGAGCTATCGCTTATACTACTTTTGAGCTCCTATATGGCTACGATGATTGTTACATGATATGAGTTGTTTACGATTCTACTGGCACGGTTTATTGTGACAATCAAAGTGTTATTCAGATTGCTCAACTTATTTAAACTCGTATATATTTTGTTATTATTAAATGTTAATTATAAGAATAATGTGGAGGCGTATTAAAATAATTTCTGTACATGTATGTTAACTTTTAAGAGCTGAAGGGAATTGATAAATTTTGTTATTTAATATTAAAATCGAAAATTATAATTGAGGGATTGAAAAAAACGAATCTTTTTTTTAGGTGCAATTTGTTTTGCATAAGATGTTCCTACAGGGACTCTCAGACAAGGAAAGGCACTAGGGTGCCCTATAGATGTGATCCTAAAAACGGGACAATAACAAAACAAAGCTGTGAAAGGAAATAACGCGTAAAATGTAGGGCCATACCTAAACCGTACGACCAAAATTAAAATATTGGGTTTTATTATGACCCTAAAGGGTGGGCCATTTATTTTTGTTTCTTTTATTTTCACCCACTTCAATTACCCTCTCAATTTATTGAACATTTACGAATGTTTCTGATTCCTCGATTTAATTTTAATCACTTCAAATAGTGGATGGATACAAGTGAAATAAATGTTTGTACTGACACAAAGGATATTTAATTATTTTGTATACAGTCAAGTTTATGACTGAATATATTATCCTATAGATTTTATCTAGTGCTTTCAGGTTTTTAATGCACAAATCATAAAATAATTATATTTGTTGTTCATTTAATTTTGTATCATTTATAAAAATTAATTGTTCCACCATAATATGGATAAAACTCAAACAAAATAGATAATTTATACACCATTATATAAACAGCTGGGTTTCTTGTCTTAAAATAACTTGTAATTAAAATTTATATCTTTTATTAAAGTACCGTATGAAAATGATTGAATTTGTTTATTGAGTTTATATTGGTTTGTTCTCTTCCCTTACTTGTGTGAGACGCTTATGTCAAACTCACATGTGGACACTGTTCATACTATACTTTAACTGTCAAACTCACTGAATTTTGCAAAAGGAAACAAATATTTTTTCTTTATATGGTTTTAGTAAAAGAGTGATTTTGAAATTGTTGTAAATCTTATTTCATTTCGAATTTCAAAACTGATTTTATAAATGAATCGAACTTTTGAATTTGAAAATCGATTTTGAAACTTGTCATTATGGTTTTGGTTTTTGAATTTAGACTCGAGAATAAAGATTGTCTTTACATATCTTTAATTTAAGGGATTGGTTTAATGTTGTGTTTTTTCTCTCTTCTTTAAATATGAGAAGACATGGCTTTGTTTTACTACTCAAACTCAAACTCTCATATTTTGACACTGTGTTATTTGATTCTCGTTCGGTAGCTCTCGATTAGACGATCTAACAATTGTGTTTCGTTGTTCGTCTAATTGAAGTAGTAATTCCTTACGAGTTCTCTGCGTTCTCTCCCGTTTTTGGATTTCGTCTTCCTAATTTTAACCTCTGTTGTGTCAGTGTGCGTGTACTAGAGAGACAATCGTGTTAACCTCAGAGCAAACCGGATACGGTCACCACTGTCATCCCAAACAAATTCCATTCTTCTACTTCACTCACTCTTTTGTTGACACCAACATCCAGCTTCCCACACATATATTAAATATACCTTTAATTTTATGGGTAATGACAGATGGCTACACTAAACTATGTCACATTTCAAAATCAATACCCAACTTCAAAATTTGCATTTCAGGTACCCGAAGATTCAATAAGCGACACTTAGCCCAAGTTCTGTTAAATATAATTGAATTGTTATGTTAAAAAGTCTAAAATGCCCTCAATTGTTCTGTTTTGAAATAAGGCTGGTCTGATTGGTTCAAAACTGATCTAACCGGTTCAAATTAAAATTTTATTATTTTTAATTATTAAATAATTATTATATTTTTTAAT
>JAYMTP010008134.1:0-10365 GCA_036897365.1 Geranium brycei | reverse complement strand
ATAGCTTAAATCCGCCTAGCCGACTTGATCCGCCCGATTAGGTAAAATCGGGTCGATGTACTAAAAATCCCCTCCTAGGCGGCCACCTGGCCCGATTTTTAGAACACTGATTAGGACATATAAATATAATACATTTCCCTCTCCTACTTTCACCCAACCAAATGAATAAAAAAATAGTTGTTCTCCTTTCTTCAGTTCCAACGTACTTCCTTCCAACTTCATACCAAAAGAAATGCAATAAAGGTTTCAATGAAAGAAAATGGCATACATTACCTCTCATATTTCGAGAACATTGAGTAATGGAATCTACAAGGAAGAACAAGTCCACTCTTCTACTCAAGCTCGACTCACTTTCCAAATTACGAGTAAGGATTTCCACAACCTAAATTACAGAAAGTTGATAATGAACATTAACAAAAACAAATAAAAATGAGTCTATTCATCAAAATAGTTATGGATCACTACTGCTAAGAAACAAAGCAAATAAGATAAACAATGGCCCCAACAGTTAGCAGACATCCAACCTCAACTTACCCTGTTATTTAATTCAATTTGAATTCTCTCAAAAGTCACATTCATTTCTTCAAATAGTGCCATGTCCACACTTACTGAAGTTCCATGGCTCTTATTATTAATAGATTAGAGCTTCCAATCGTGGCTAGAAAGCTAGAAATTCAAGTATACGAATGCAGTGGGCACCATTGTCAGCAAACACAATGAATTAATGTTTAAACTGTCGAATGATTTATATGTACTCCCATGGCCCAATATAAGTGTCATATTTTTGAAATTTTGATGTCCCAAAACAAGTGCCAAGGTTCTCTTTTAGTAGTTAGTTATGCATCAAATGGCAACAACATCTTTTTTTATGAGTTGGGTACGATAAAGCAAATAGGTAAACCTATCATGGGGCGAAGGAGTCCAAATCACAATTCCCTATAGCATACAAAATGTAACAATTAATTTGTATCACTACAAATGAAAACAATTATAATTTAACCAGGAAAAGCTTAGCATAATGAAACTCCTACCTTAGCAGCAACACCCAATTTCCCACATTCTATGGCCATGCGTGTTGCTCGACCAATACTTTCCTTCTTCCCTGTTAAGGTTCCAAGAATGGCCTCAAATGATGACAAAGCAGCCTGCGCTTCTGCATAACTGCTCCACTTGCTAAATAGGTTTGCTTTTTGAGTCACTGACTCACTCTTTCCTTCATCGACAGGAGTGACAAAGCTTTTATTCTGCTCTAGACGAACATTAGGACTAGAGCAGCCATTGGATTTAGGGAAATTAGCACTTTCTGAAGTTGGAATGTGACATGTTATGGTACTAGGAGATGACACCTGTGCAGAAAAGTCTACCCCATCAATTGGATGTGGAAATGAACGAACATCCGAGGGAATCTTTTCGCTAGAGCAGCCATCAGAAGAAACAGAAGCAGTACTTGTACCCCTTTGCTCTTCTTTGAATTCGACTCTATCGTTGACAGCCTCGTACCTGCCACAATTCAAAAAAATTAATTACACTGCAAACAGATATACACAATGCAAAACTACAAGCTTATGCACACAGTTAGTCACACTTACATTCCATTAACTTGGCAACTGTCATCAACTTGAGACTTCAAAGGCTCGATATTCTCACAACCAGTGCCATCAAAATTGTTCTGATGCAATTCTGCATCACCATCTACTGGCAAAACTTTATTAACCTCACCGATTCCTTGCACAATATCTTGACTTAACCTGTTATGTTCTGGAATATCAAATTCTTTATCAGAATTTTCAACTGTACAATTTGTCAACTCAAGTTCTTTACCACCACCTTCATCTTTTGATGGCAGTAACTGGTCAAATAAAACTTGATTTGGGGTGGGATTAGCCTCCCCCAAGACAGCATTGGGCAACAAACTTTCTGGACTTCCAAAGCTATGCACCGTTTGAACAGCATTAGTATCAGCAGATAACCCAATAGGATTGATTCCCTCAACAATGTCTGTAGTCTCTGCCGCTGAATCTTTGTCAAGCTCATTTTCTTCCCCCTCAAAACTTTGATTAGGTTTATCAGAGATATCCCCGCCTACAGAACTGCTAGTTTCATCAGAACTTATTGGGTTTGAAGAAGTCGAGAGTCCAGATTCACCTATCTGAATTGAACTTTTGGCTGCACAGTCCAAATTTTCCAATCCAGAACCATTCCCTTCTCTGCACTCCATAGCCACATCAGGACACCCACTCCTAGGGGAAACATGGCACCCATTGATTGAAGTATTCCTGGTTGATGCTTCGATACATCCCTGGCCTTCTTCAGCAGCCTTGGCTGACATAGCTTCCAGTGCACGATGAAGGCGTTTAGAAGGAGGTAATGCAGCTTCACCATCAGCTGAGCAACCAGGTATTTGGTTTTTCTTAACTTTCCATAATTGAGGTTGATTTCCTGAATGCTGGGTGCCACCCTTGGAAGATGATGTATTGTCTGTGGTTCCCTTAACCAAAATTGAGTTTCTATTAGCATCACTGCCACAAGTTAAGGCTGAGCTATTCTGCTCAACTGAACTCACCGCCTCTTCATTTGGGATTTTGTCTTCTGCATGTGGAAAACTAGTTGGCTGCTCCATAGATGATGGTTCGCCCATTCGCACCCTGGCTCGTTTCACCAATGGCAGATGCTCATCTCCATCTTCCTTAGAATCCCTTTCATTTGCTTTTTCAGAAACATGTGAGTTTTGGCCGGTATCATTCACCCTTCCGTCGAAACCTGCATCTCCGTCCAGTACAACAATATTCTCAGTTGCCTCGTTCATGCCTCGCTTTCTATTTGGTTTCCGTTTCTTTTTCGTGACACCAGCCTTTATCTGAAGATGAAGCCCTTTGCTCAACTCAAAATCCCCCTCCAAACATTCAACAGTCTCTGAGCTCTCGAGTTTACAACCAGAATCTAACATGCTGCATTCGTTTAGACTACGGGAATCAGATTCAACTGTGACAATGTCAGACCCATTGTCATCGGCACTGACATCAGAAGCCAGCGCAGGGGAACTTCGATCATTACGGTCCAAGATATCTGGTGATTTCCTGATCCTTTTATTTCTTCTTAAGGATCCATCCCGTGTTCCATTAGCAACAATTTTCTCACCAACCTTTCCCCCATCATTATTCGACACCACAAAGTTCTGTAACTGACTGGATTCCACCCTAGATGAGCTTCTTGACCTTCGTACAGGAAGTGACCTCTTTTGTGCAACAGAATTCTGCTGCCGTGAGCCTCCAGACCTTTTTCTTGACGTATAAGTAGCTAATAGAGGGGATTCTGGAACCAGCACACTCTCAGTAGGTTTCTCCTGCAAACTCTCTTTCTCATGTAACGAATCTACTTGTTTTACAGAATCCTCGATTGGAAGACTTGCCTCTCTTCTATCTCTAACAGGTTTTAAAGCTTGTAAGTCCAACTCAAGAGTTTCTGTGGGACCTTCTGCCTCATCCTTTGATATATTCCTTGTTGGTGAGTCCACTGAATTACCACCATTTATCTGAGTCCCTCCATCACCAGAATCGATAACATCAGGTTGATCCTGTTTCTTTGACTCCTCATAACTTTCAATTATCTCCTGTACTGCACGAACAAAATCCGCACCCCTACCCTGACGTTTGACCATAAGAGATTGTTTCTTCTCTTCTGTAAATGGTTCAACATCAGCAGGGTTGCAGAATGCTCTGCATGATAATAAACCCATCCATATGAGCACTCGAGCTAATCACATCCAAATAGAACGCCCATACAGTGCAAAAAGAGAAGTTGAAAATAAAAAAGGTAAGAAATACCCAAGCAATAATGGATTTGCATATATAGGTTATCAGCAGTACTCTAGACATAAGCAGAAAGGTTAACTGAGTATGTTGGACTAATGAAATGATTATAGATCCTGTGAATGTTTGCAGTATTTAAGCACCAAGACATTACAAAAGAGCATGCATCAAACTAGTAAAAAACAGCAAATGTGAGGTACATAATCTAAGGCAATAATCTAAGGCAATGCAGAACACAGGGAGTACAACTCTATCATAATTCACCACAATTTAATACCCTCCAGCAATTTGTGCATGCATGCACTGACAAGCAAGAAACATGGTTCCTGACAAGATATACCCAAGCTTTATGAGAAACAATGTCAAAGAAAACATTTAAAAAAACATCTTTAAGCTAAAATGTATCCACACAAACAGAACTAAGCGATTAAACTAGTCCTATATCCCATGTTCCACTTTAAACTAATTGACATGCCTCATTTACGAGTACTAATAGTAGCCCTTCAATTATTGTTAACGTGTGAATTGGAAGAGCTACAGCGCACTACATAAAAGTTTCAAAATATAGTACTTGGTTTGGTCATAAAATAAAGATGAACTAGTGACACTTCTTATACTTTGTGTGCAGAAATCTATAGTTAGAAATTCTGCCACAACATACAGGCAACAAGACACACATTGCACCAAAGGTGGACCAACGGCCTGCAGAGGAAGAGGGAACACCGAATGAAGATAGTATTGTTGCCATCTTCAGAGTAAATGAAACTACATAGCAATCCGATGGCTCTTTTATTTGTAAAACATGAAATGAAGGGCAAGAGAATCATTCCCCTCCCAAAGTTGGCCAGCTAGCTACAGGTTCACCAAAGTAAACTTAAACAACCAAAGGCATCACAAACTAGGAACCCAAACATCCCAAGGGCATACAAGATGCCAACCAATAGAAACATTAGGTCAACTAAAAAATATAAACACCAAGTGAATGATAAAAAGACAATGGCTCGCTACAAAACTCTGTTCTTCATTGAATAGGAAGACGGGTCTATTGAGAAGCTTCAGCCTACCACGAAAAACTTGCAACAATCTGACATGCTTTTTTTCTTTTAGACTACTGAGAAAAGAAAAACTAAATCCACAGTATGAAATAAGCACCACTAAAAGTTGGAAAGTCAAACATTATAAACATCATCTAAATAATCTACAAGGACACATTGATCTAATCCAAATGGTTCCTGATGGAAGAAATGTAAAAGGTTGAGTCATGATACCATAGCACAGTATTGAAAATAAGATATATAACCACTAATATGTTCATTCACAGAATTAGTAAATAAAGTAGCCCCGTATTCTAGAAAACTTACACGAAATAATGATTTACTATTCCAAAATGAGTGTCCTACTTGACTTTCTGTATAAATTAAGGAACAGGTAGAAGTTCGGCTTGACTTTCCCACATGCCTTCTTATCCTTCTATGCTAATTAACCCACTAAGCAGGTTAACTGACTAATCAGAGGGATCTGGCATTTCATACATAATCAGCTTCCTAAGGAAAGCACACATACACTTTGGGACATCCAAATTAGAGAAGTACTCATTCTGAGACAGGGAGTATCAAACAAAATATACCTAATTTAAAATGATCTATAACCAATATTTCAATGTAAAATAAGTAAATATAAGTTATCCCCAGGCTACCATACTTAACATTTAAAGTTCCTAAATGAATAAATCTAATTACCAAATTGATACCAAATCAGCACTTATCTCATAGAAAATGCAACACAATGTTCTCTTCTATAAGACATACAAAACACATATGAGAACAATCCTAACTTGAAAAATGATTATAGGTATACTTCTCAATACAGCAAGATGGCTGTGACAATGATGCCATCCTATGCCAGACTTCATCTGGTAAATGCTGGTGAAGATAACAATACTGGGAGTTCATGAACCAGCCTAACCAAACATCCTCAGTCTCATGCGCCGAAAGACTTCACTGGACAGCACTTCCACATGATGACTATATCACTGTAACGCTAACGCAACCTTCTATATTCAATTATTCGTGATAAATACTCAAACTATGTGATGCTTAATTGCATCAATTCATGATGAATTTCAGAAAATAATGTGATCTGCAAGAGCTACACAACAAAGAATTACCTAGAATATCAACAAGCACAAAAGACCGAACATATATAGTTACAAAAAAATCTCAACAAATAAACCAAAAACTATTGTCCATACTTATAGCCCTATTACCAAAGAAGTAGACATTTAAGGACCTAATGAAACAGCTTTGGGGACAAGACAGAAGTCGATGCTGGACAAAAAAAAATATTGCAAAAAATGTGAAAAGGGCAATTATTGTGAAATTAGCATTACTGATGACAGTTTAAATCTGATAAAAAGCAACTTGAACACCACTGAACAAATATCTAATTTTTACAATATGAATAACCATACTCTACTTGAGAAGAATAAAAGCATTAATAATGCCAACAAGAAAATAATAAATAAAACTCTAAACAGCAAATGTCCATCACAATGTGCAAGAAAGTTTAGTTATACTTATATCAGAGCATATGATAGATCAGCATTTTAAATTGTAAAACAATTCAATACAGCAATCATAATGGGTTAAATAACATCCACATAGATATTTACAAGCACTCACATTTGTTGAGTTCCAAAGAAGTAGACAAGTACTTTCTTCCAATCAGAAGTATAACCCCACTTTTCCGGCTCACTTACCTGACATCAGCAATAAGCCCAGCTAAGAAACAAAACAGTTGAAAAGAAAACACATAGAAGCTAGGGATTAAAGTAAGATGTGCAGTTAACATAAACAATGAATCATTCCATCATAAAAGAACCAACTAGTGAATAAGCACCATATCTTGCAACCTAAACATTTGATCTGTGATTTTGTATTTTGACAGTAGAGTCTCATTTCATTTTTTTTACAACTCATGCAAAAAATATTTTTAGCAAATTCTGCATAATCCTCAATATGAATCCAACAACGATTATTTCTTACCCTCAATTTTGTTGCATGTTAAGAGCCACAAGGCTCTCTCACTTGATAAATAACTAAAAGAAAGCAGGGAACCTTGAGTTTATCTGTTATATGTAACCTAATAGTTCCTATTAGTTTCTTCCCCAGATAAGTCATGAGGCACCTAACAAAATAATACCTCACACTACCAAACCACCATGTAAAGACTACAATACAAATGCAACCTGGAGTACACCTAAAGCATATATCTTGCAATATCACATTTAGTGAAAAGCACTCATCTTTTTGCAACCACGACAGTTAGGCAACCTTCTATCTTCAATTCCAACAACGTGCTTCTAGCAAAGTTCACCTAGTCCTTAATATTACTCCAAAAGGCACAAAAATTTCTCCGCCCCAAATCTCTAATGTTAATCCAATCCAAAGCTTATTTCTCTAAACATGATTTTTAGTAGATATGCAAGTCACCACATCCTAACACAGTTACTGGGGGAAAGGGTAAACAAAACACAATTGGAAACAAAATAACCAGCAAAAACCAATCTCAAGGTTCATCTCCTACTAGACAGATCCTCTACAGTAAGAACATCTGAAGACCATCCAAACAAGTTCAGAAATGATAAAACAACAAGAGCTTCAAAAATGACAGCATCTTCTATTATTCCAGATCCACAACCCCTCCCAATCAAACAAGTTCCCAAACCACTGACCAAACTCAAAAACCATCACTCATGCAAGCCCAGAAGCTCAGCTAAACCACACAAACCTCCAACAAACACGCCACACCCAAATCATAAACAAAAAAGCACAAATCTTTCAACTCCAAATTCAAACAAAAAGCACATACCGAGGCGGGCCAAGCAGGGAACCCCTTGACCTTCGCAAGAACAAGATCGCCGACCTTCCACTGGCGGCGAGCCGCGGCCGCGGCCGCCGCCTTGCTGGCACCCCTCCGGCGGCTCGGCGCCATCCGCCACCAGAATCGGAACCGAACCCACTCAAATTAGGGCCTGAAATCGAAATGCAAAGGACCCAAACCCCACCACCAACGCGCCACCAGACCCAACCCTCCTCTCCCCGACCCGAGGACCACCGTCCCGGCGCTCTCTAGGGTTCACCGGGCGCGATTCGCTCGAAAGCTCCGCAGGCATTGAAAAGCCCCAAATTCGCACCAACACATAGAGCCACCGACCGATTCCTCCCCCAATAGAACCGATACACACAACAATCGATAGAGAAAGAGACGGACTCTGTATCAAGGAGGCTCAGGGGAGCTATGGAGTGAAGACTTTGGAGAAACCAGAAACCCTAATTTCCAGAGAGAGAGAGAGAGGGTCTGCAGAGACTCTCAGTCAGTGTGTATTTGGGAGCTGATTGTGGAAGAAAGGCCTTTTTTCCCACATACACATGCGAATAATTACAGATACGAATTGGGTGCGGTGCTAAACTGCGCACCGACGGGCTGGTGCTAACGTGCGCGGTGGGGTTTTGAGGGGGGAGGGGCTAAGGTGCGCCTCCTGCAATGAGTATCTAATCTTGTTCGTAGTTAGTGTAAGTGCGTCAAGGGTTGGGTTTTACACGTGACCTACCAGTCAACTGCTACGAGATCATCGTATCTGGGTGGTGACGCGGCACTAGTTGTAAATGGGCCTGGTTTCAGGTCGAGCCCATTTTATAGAGTGGGCTTTTGTGTAGGTCCAAAGAGGGGACATCTATGGGCTTTCTGTTGCAGGATGTGGGCCTGGCTTTTGGGATATTTTGATGTGGGCCTTTGTTCGCAGCTGAAATGGGCTAGGAAAGCCCATACATTGGCTGTCCTCTTTGGGTTGGCCTAGAAGTGGCTATTAAGGCCTATGGTCGGCCCATAAGTGAAACATGTTAGTAGTGCCGCTAAAGAGTTACTGATTTAAACTTTTTTTATGGACAAGTTGTGTATCAAGATTTAATTCTAAATATTAATGTATCGATAATGAGCTTAAAACACGTTCTTATGTAGAAGGAGTCAATATTGTCACTTGACTCACACGAGAGGCCCAACAGAGGTTGGTAGAGGAATCCATCAGAAGTTGTAAGAGAATAAAAGTGAGATATGTAAATACTACATCGAGACTCAAACTCATGTCTTTTAAGAATCAAGTTAACTAGTTGGTCAAGCAATATATCAAAATCGATAAGAACCTAATTATATTAATTTGTGAAAAATCGAATCAAACTGAAGCAATCTAGTCTTATTCAATTAGAATTAAAATTGGTTACAAATTAGTTTGATTCGTACACATTTTGATTTTCTTGACACATACTATATCAATTTTGGAGCGAAAGTAAACAATTGTACTTTCCAATATAATATTTCAACCAAATGGAGAATCTAAATGTACATTACCAACTTTCAGTTCAAAATGCATTAATAAAGAAACATACGAATTAAAGATTGATCATTATCAACAAATGCACTAATCTCCGACTCTCCGTTAAATTGATTCGACTTCCCATTTTCAAATTTCACCTTACCAATAATAACTACATTTGAAAAAATGGTTCGGACCAACCCACGACGCACACGTGGAAATTGTTTTGTTTGGACTCCAAAACCGTCAAATCTACCGTAACATCCGAATCCAACAAAGGTGGTCCAAAAAACAATTATTGGGACGCGTGTCCACTCAAACACTACGGACAAGTCATTCCAGTTCATTTACAGTACCCAAAAATAGAAGGCGCTAGCGAGCGCCACGTTGACCTACCTTCGGACACGCGCTCCAAACTAACTGGCCAGCTTAAATCAGTTCTTGTCCGAAACTCACTCTGTTTTCATGTTCCCTTCACCCCGCGACCGAAGCATCTCCAAAACTGACACGCACGTGTCCCCCTTGGGAGCCTCCACGTGTCAGATAAGATAAGACGAACACACTCATCAGTCATCTCCGTCAATCTCAATTCTATAAAAATACGAGAAATATATTTATTTATTATTATTTTTGGTAAAAGCGGACTCGTGTCACGTCCTCCGTCGCAACACGACACGTAGACCTAAGAATTATGGAGCCACTAAAAAGATATTTCCGGTTTGGGACACGCGTCGCAAGATCCCGCTCCCATCGAACTACTCATGCAATGATATGGCAACACGTGTCAGTAACCGAATAGTCACTCGACACGTGCAGATATTTTTGTGTCGTAAATTAACCATTTATCGCCGGACACGTCGGACACGACACGGCGTATAAATTTTCTGTTACTACAACCTTAAACGACCCGAACAAGAGATCTCGATCCTCGCCCCCTGTCGGAACCGAGATGAGCGCTGACGAGAAGCGATTTAAGACGGAAATTTCGCCGGCAGCGAGTGAGTCCGGCGCGTGCGGCATCCTCAACGAGAGCGTGCTCCTGCTCGTCTTCGAGGCGGTGAAGTGGGACATCCACGCGCTCTGCTCGGCGGCGGCGGTGAACCGGAAGCTCCGGGCGGTGGCGAAGAGACTGCTCTGGCGGGAGCTCTGCTTCTACCGCGCCCCGCGGATGGCCTCGTCGCTCAG
>JAYMTP010008133.1:0-10366 GCA_036897365.1 Geranium brycei | reverse complement strand
ATCCCTAAATTCCCAAAAATACCCTGCGAAGGTCCCGATAAAGATCGACCACAACCTCCTCTTCACAGTCGGACTGGGGATCAACCCGTGCCCGTCGTGCAAGGCGGGTAACGGGAGCCGGGTCGTGGCGGCGATCAACAACGTCACGTTCGTGATGCCGAAAACCGCGTTGCTTGAGGCGCACGTCAACAAGATTTCAGGGGTTTTCACCACCGACTTTCCCGGAAATCCACCGACAGTCTACAATTACACCGGCGCGCCTCCGGCGAGCCTGGCCACCACCAGCGGGACGAAATTGTATCGGCTCGCATACAATTCGACCGTTCAATTGGTGCTGCAAGACACCGGGATCATTGCTCCGGAGAACCACCCGGTCCACCTCCATGGGTTCAATTTTTTTGCCGTTGGGAAGGGTTTGGGTAACTTCAACCCCAAGAAAGACACCAAAAGCTTCAATCTTGTGGATCCGGTTGAGAGGAACACTATTGGTGTCCCCGCGGGCGGGTGGATCGCGATTCGGTTCCGTGCTGACAACCCAGGTGAGCACCTAATAGTGTTTTAAAAATTTCTGACTAGTCTGATCGGTCTCTGATCAATCTCACTATTAATTTTTAATTAATTTGATTAGTCCAATTAATTTTTTAGAATCCTTATTGACCTAGCAAGCGCATAGTGTTTTTAGAACACGGGCAACTAAATAATAACACACATATTTTAGCATGATATTAAAATTTGGTCTAACATTGACATTGGACAACTCATTTATCGTTGCAAGTAAAAGTAACAATACGAGTTTTCCCCGACATTTCCTATATCTGATCATGCAGAGAAAATTCCACTTCTCAAAATTCCACTGCAGAATAAAATGTTAAAAAACAATATTATTTATTAAATAAATATATTACAATATTACCTTTACACATTGGGTACCGGTAAAGTTGAGAATGGTCGTCTCGCCCTAACCTTCACTTTATCAAAGATTTTAAATCTCGGTTGTAATTCTTAACAATTTCTTATTTGATAAGATCGAGAATATTGAATTCGCACACGATTTAGTGTGATTTATCATTTTAAATATGAATTACATCAATATGATCTGCAATTAAACAATATTATACAAAATAATTCTCCAATATTTATTTTTGATGTTGTGGGTGATTTTGTAGGTGTTTGGTTCATGCATTGTCACTTGGAGGTACACACAACATGGGGGCTAAAGATGGCATTTTTGGTGGACAATGGAAAGGGGCCTAACCAATCAATCCTACCACCACCAAGTGACCTTCCCAAGTGTTAGAGTGAAGCCCATAAAGAGACCATAACATTATACACACCATAGAGGTTGTGCACCAAAGAGGAGGCAATGAATAGACACAACAATAAGCCATGAGTGAGAGGCTGAGAGCCATATACATATATATGTGTACTTGAATATATCATTCAATTGTTTTTTTGAGTAAATGGAATATTTTGCTCAAACAAGTTTCAATAATACATTTTTTTTCATAATCATATATAAAAGATGTATTCAAACGTAAATTGAGAACTCATTATTGAAGTCAGATTGATATAATAAATGTTTGAGATTAAAACACTCCATCAACAGTAAAATCATTAAATTAAATTTTAATTCACGAAACTAATTTTTTTTTATCAATATGAAGTTTAATTTTGCTACTTTATTTTGTCAATGTAACGGTTGAGATGACTTAATATATGAATTTTATATTATATAATTTGGAGATTTGAATCTTAATAACAAACTTAAAATTTAAATTTTTCATCAAATAAACAACATTTTAATTTAACCAATATAATTATATTTTGATGTTTGATTGAGGCTAAACTTTGGTGCATGTCAAAAGGAGGTTAGCACAAGAGCATGCTTGGATTAATGACAAATTATAAGATTAAATAATGGTATTGTTTATTAAAAGACAAGAAGAATCTTTCCTTTTATGGAAACTTTCATAGTTGTACATATTCCTTTTGGGAATAAACTAATAATTAATTGTTTGTATAAATAAACATACAAGTACCCATATACAATATTGTCTTATTGTATAAATAATTATTATTAAGATGTATAAAATTCACAAATTTCCATGAGATGCTCCAACCAGTGTCACCAAATCCTTCCTCTTTTGCATAAGCAACCTTTGGACTCTCTCTATGGTCAATAATCATAAATCAAAACATAGTTTTTGTTTTGGGGTCAAAATGGGATAGGTCTTGAAAAGTATAATGAGTTCAATTTTGCACAAAAAGGCCTTAAAGGGACCAAATTGTAAATATAGGAGATCTATGATGAGAATTGTGTGTTGTGTAAAGGGTTTATATGTAAAATAAGATTATAGGGACATGTGAATGTGAACAAGTTGAACAAAATTAAATTGACAAAAAAGGAAAATAAGTAAATAACATTCATATATAGAAAGTATAGATCCTGCACAGTACTGTCTATTTACCCTACACTTCCTTGAATGTACAATAAATTTAATATTGTCTTTCACAAAGATTTGATGTACTTTATATAAAGATATTAGTCATTACTCATTCATTGAAGTTTTCATCTAACATTTCATTATCTCATAAATTTGTAATACCCTTTTAATGGATTTGTTGGTAGATGAGTGTTTTTAATTTTTTTACATTAGAGAGTATATTTAAATTTGTCTTAGACTTGATCGTAGGGATGGTAATAGATCGAATATGAAGCGGGTATAACTATATTCGTATCTATATCCGTTCAGGCATTTATTTAAGTGTGTATCTAGATCTATATTTGCTCAATTATCAGGTGTTTAGTCCGTTCAATTGCTAGCGGATATAAATAATTTTTCATATATATATATATGTGAAAATAGATATATAATTAATTAAAAAATTAAATTAAATACAACACATCATACAACATTTCATACAAATTACAAAACATAATAAATTTTTTAATGCAAAATAACAAATATAATGAAGTTCACATATCACATTCCTAAACATAATAAAGTAAAATTATACTCATAAAAATATTAATTTTATTAATTTTTTAGTTTTTAATGCGCATGATACTGGTCCAATAGAATGTAGATATATATACCCGTTTCCAATAAAGTATTCTTAAATAATATTTGTATCCGTATTTGTTACTGTCAAATATATCCATTATGATCTAAACGAATACATTACCAAGTCTAATGATTAGGAATTCTCTATTATTTTACCATAGTGAAATTTAGGATGTTGTGTACTTTTTTGTTTGAGGTAATAGGAACTGGCCAATCACATGGTCTCCTTTTTAATTCAGACTTGTGATTGGCCAAATCTCCAATTCTATTTCATAATTAGGGACTATTTGGTCCTTTTAGTGGCTCTTGAAGCTCACAACTCAACCATATCCACCAATCACAACTCAACAACATTGACCCTCTCTTTTTGCACTCTCTCTCCCTATTGTGCTCCTCTCTGTTCCATAGATCCATTATCTTGCAAATTGCAAACAAACCCCAAAAAATGGAGGTTTGTGTGTACACTTCCTTGTAGTAGCTCCCACTTTTGCTTCTTTTCCTTTAGCTCTCTGAGGAGGAGAGGCTAAAAAAGCTTAGATATTTCCAACTTGGGTTGCTCCAATTCTTGAGAATCTCTCTTCCCCTCCTCCCTGTTCCCTTAATTGAGGTTTTGGTAGAGCCTAGTGTCTCTCACTCTCCAAGTCTCCAACTTTTTCAGAGATTTCTCTTTTATGCACTGAGAATTGAACTGGGGTTTGCTTATTTTCCTCTAATTGTTGTGGTTGTGGGTTTTAAATTTTTTTGGGTCATCTAGGGTTTATAAACAAGGGTGACTCAGCTTTAATTTATTGTTTCCCCAAATTTTCCTTCATTCTTGGAAAGTTGGGTCTTTTGTAGATTCCTCAACTTTATGCTATTCCCTCCAAATGCTCATTGATTTGGTCATTTTGGTGCCTCATTGGTCTTAAAAACCCAAACTTTGAGATCAAAATTGAGGGTTTGGGGCTGTTCTTGAGCTTCAGTGCACATGTTCTTGAGTTTCAGAGGCTAATCAATCAATTTCCCAAATGTTGAGCTCAAATTGGGTGTTTCAGGAGAGCAAGGCCACAAAATGGACCAGGGAAGAGAACAAGCAGTTTGAGAATGCTCTAGCCTTGTACGACAAGGACACGCCGGATCGATGGTTCAGGGTGGCCACCATGATCCCGGGCAAGACCGTGAGCGATGTGATCAGGCAGTACAGGGAGCTGGAGGAGGATGTGAGTGACATAGAGGCTGGACTGATCCCGATCCCGGGATATGGTGGGAGCTCCTTCACATTGGATTGGGCTGATGGTCAGGGACTAGTAGACGGGTTCAGTGATTTCTATAGTCCTGGTGGGAAGAGAGGCACATCCACTCGGCCCTCAGATCAGGAGAGGAAGAAAGGCGTGCCTTGGACCGAAGAGGAACACAGGTAAAAGAAATCGAGCCTTTTGTTGAGTATCTGATTTTGTGGTGAATTTATGTTTTATGTGTTAGAATAGCATGTCATGGGTTAGCTTGTTGATGTGAGGGACTTGAAATCTTGATATGAATATTGGTTTGAAAATTTGAAGATTTGGGTTAGAATTAGCAAAGTTTGAAACTCGAAGAACAATGTATTGTTTATGCTTTTTTGTATGCACAAAACTATGGTATGCTTTTTTTCTTTCTTTTTTTACAAAAAAAAAACAACTTTTAGATCATACTGTTGATGTGGAGGACCTGAAATTGTTATATAAACATTGGATGGAAGATTTGAAGTTTTGGGGTTAGATTTAGCAAATTCATCCTTTTTTGTATATGCAGTCTGAAATTTAAAGAACGACGCGTTATTGACTTGAAGTACTTGAAATCATGAGAAAATTGGTTTAAATTTTTTGAAGTTTTGGATTAGATTTAGCAAATTCCCCCTTTTGTGCGTAATATTTCTGAAATTTAAAGAGCATTGTCTGGAAATTTGAAGTTTTGGGTCAGATATAGCAAATTCACCCATTTGTGTTTATGAGTTCTGAATTTTGAAGAATAACGGGTTATTGATGTGAAGGACTTGAAATCATGATAAGAAAATTTGTTTGAAAAATTTGAAGATTTGGGTTAGATTTAGCAAATTCACCCTTTTCTGTGTATAAGAGATGAAATTCAAAGAGACGTGTAATTGATGTTTCCTCAAAATACACAAAAAAAAACATAGTAATGCTTATTTTGTTAAAAGTGAAGCATTTTATAATCAGATTGTTGATAATATACACATGGGTTTGGAATTTGAAGTTTGGACTCTTACGGTTAAATTGAACCTTCAGGCAATTTCTGTTGGGGCTCAAGAAGTACGGTAAAGGCGACTGGAGGAACATCTCCCGTAACTATGTGACTTCCCGGACCCCAACTCAGGTAGCGAGCCACGCTCAAAAGTACTTCATCAGGCAGCTCACGGGAGGCAAGGACAAGAGGCGGTCCAGCATCCACGACATCACCACGGTCAACCTCCCCGACCCCAAAACCAAAACCCCGCCCTCGCCAGATCACCACAGCCCGAGCACGAGCGCTACAGCACTCGTTGACTGGAAGCCTCCCAATGTGGTTTTCGGCAACAGTTTCGGGCTGAACCTGCTGGAGCAGAACCTGCACCGGGCCAGCCTCCACGGGTCGGGGCTCTACGGGACGGTTCTTCAGATGAACTGCATGCAGCGTCAATAAGCTCGTGTGTTGGAGAAATTAAGGTAATTGGAGTGTCCGTTATCTTTATGGATTTGCTTATAATAGCTTAATGTTATGTTTTATGGTTTTCATGTGAATATATGGTTACAAAAGGACGTAGCTGGTCCGTATCCTTAAACTCTGCTAAGAAAAACTCAGTTTTCCTGTAATGTGATTTGATATATTCGGATTATGATCTGCTTAGCGAAAACCCGAGTCTTGTTTATTTAAGTTTGGGCATTGTAGTGCATTGGACCGTCGTGTGAATATGTTTATGAGGACTTAGCCTGCTACGTTTCCTTAAACTCTGCTAAAAATACTCGATTTGCCTGTAATGTGGTTTGATATTCGAATTATGATCTGCTTAGCAAAAACCGGAGTCTCATTTATTTAAGTGTGCACATTTCTATCACACATAGCACATTGGACCGTCATGTGAACATGTTTACGAAGACTTAGCCGCTCCATTTCCTTAAACTCTTCTAAAAAAAAACTCCATTCAACAGTAAGGTAGTTTTATATTCAAATTATGATATGTTTAGGAAAAACTCGAGTCTTGTTTATGTAATTTTGCACATTGGACCATATTGTGAACATTTTTATGAGGACTTAGCTTCTCGATTTCCTTAAACTCTGCTAAAAAAGTATCCAAATTATGATCTGTTTAGCGGAAACCCGAGTCTTGTTTATTTAAGTTTTGCACATTTTATCACTTGTAGCACATTGAACCGTCATGTGAATATTTTTCCGGAGGACTTAGTGGGTTCAGTTCATATCCTTAAGCCCCACTAAAATAAACTCGATTTGCCAATAATATGGTTTGATATTCAAATTACGATCTATTTAGGAATAACCCGAGTCTCATTTATTCAAGTTTCCTTATCTTATCGTTTGTGATGGTCTGTGACACACTGATAAAACCGGAGTCTTGTTTATTCAAGTTACCATATTTTGCTGAAGCACGAATCGTTTTGTGAAGTGACATCGCTCAATCTGAGCCTTCGCTTGCTCGATTCTTTGTTTCTAAATCTGTGTTAAGTTTATGGATTGCCTGGAAATTATTTGTCGGATTTTGACATGGAATCTTGACAGAAGCAGTGCCTGAGGGCCACTAATTGGAGCATCCCATGCTTGGTACTGTTGTGTTTTTTTTGTGCTCTCTGTGAACATGACAGTTTTGTTGTATTCAACAGATTAAGGTTGTATTAGTTTTAACTAAACTAATGGTTTTAAGTGTGCTGTGAAAATCTTCAGGTTTTTTCAGTCTTGTGTGTTGAACTTGTGATCTTTGTTCAGTAAAGCTTTGAGCACTCAGTTGAGGTTAGTTATTGATTTTGTTTTCTTAAGAAACCTTATTTACTGCTACCCATGGAAAAAGGACTTATGATTATATGATTTTATGTATATATCATTATATTATATAGTTTCCATTTGGCCTATCTGATTTGTTAGTTTTGAATTGTAAAATCTCATATAAAAGATGAGCATAGAAAAAGCTTTGTATAAAGATAAGATCCGTCAATGAATAATAATGTTGACATTTTAGTTATGTAGTCAGATATGTTGTATACAATAAGATGTTAAAATTTAACGCGATGTCATTGTCATATTGATTTGGGCCCGTGGGTATTTATACACATTAAAACTTATATTTGACTAAAAAATTTGGCCTAGATATCAGGTATGAAGAGTGTATAAACTCTCCTTTTACGTTGCTCTTTCGATGCGAGAGCTAGACTTACATGTGGAATTTCTAACAATCTCCCCCTCCACATTGAGTCATAATACATCGGGTTGCTCACACTTCTAAGCCCAAATCGTCTTGCGCTCTCACTTATTGGCTAATCTGGCAATCCTAGCTTGATCAATTATCTTCCCTTTTACATTGAGTCCTATTACATCAGGCGCGCTTATTAGCCCATCTATCAATCATGTTCATAGATTCTAAAGCCCCCACCTGACTCGATTCAGCACGAGATCCACTAGCTTGTCAGTCATATGAAATATGTGTAAATCTGACTCTGATACCATTTGTTAGGGAGAACCTGATCTCAACAAGAAAGAGAACACAACAATGAAACTCATATACACATTAAAGTCCACATCTAATTCAAAAAAACTAGCATATTATGGTTTTGGTCTAATGTGTAAATAAACTTTTCGTATACGTTGTACTCTTTCGATGTGGGATCTACATTCATATGTGGAATTCCTAACACTCAGTTCGATATTTGACTATATGCAGGTGATTTATTTTTCATCTTCGATGTGATCTTCGGTGTTGAAGTATATTTTCAAAAATTCATGCTCTTCACCTTTCGAACTAGTGCCTCAATGAACGTTATGTTACACTTGATTGAACAATCATAATCATTGTTCATAGTCTCTCACTGTTGAATAAAATAGAAGAAAAATAGTTACACATGATGCAAGAGCCCAGGGATAAATAAAATTGATATTTGAATTGTGTATTTTAACATACATATGTATAACTGATATTAAAATTCAAATTTTACTTTGGTCCTAATTGTTGGCACCAAACATTGTTGTTAGTTGTGTTTCCTTTGATGAAAAAAAGACTATTGTGCCCACCACATTCCATGCACCAAAAAAACTAGGTTTTGGTCCCACCCACCACCACTAGCTAGACAAACAACCCACAACCACAACAACATGAGCAATATGCAAAACCCTTTTGTTGTTGGGCTAAGGACAAAACTGTCCCGTTGTTCTTTAGGAGCAGCTTTTTCATGCAAGTTGCACAAGCAAGGAGGAGCACTATGGCTACTTACTTTATTCTATGATTTGATCAAAAAAACCCCATGTTTTTGTTAGGACCACATGTTCCTTCAACCCTACACCTCTGTTCTTGTCTCTTTAGCCTCTCTTTCTCCATGTTTTGCTTGACAACATTCTGATTCCCTCCTCTTTAGTGGTGCCCTGTGATCTTTATAGGACATGAATCTTGTTTGAACCGGACTGGTCCGGTTCTATGTCAAATCCAAATAGTGGTCGGCAGGTTTTGAGCAAATTCAATCATCTCTGTCTCCTGCCCGTCGGATTGGAGCTATCTTGTTTCATCTAGTTCAAGGTATTTTGTGTCTCTAGAGATTTAGAGATCCCGTCTCCTACTTCATCGGACTGGAAAAACCAAATTTCCATATGGTTCAAAAATTTTTATCACCCCTAGTGGTCGAATTCAAGTAAGTTATTTTGAATGACATGCAGTCGAGTGATGAATATGTTATATTGTTAATGATTCACACTTGTTAGAGATATTTAAAGTATTTGTGAAGAGTTGTCGCACAAGAAGTAGAGAATCAAATATAGATTGTTCGAAGATATATGTATATAACTAGAGTCACTCTCTTAAATGAGATAAGTATTAGGAGTGATACACTAACAATGACACTCAGTCTGTTAAGACTTTGGTGGTCGCTACTCGAATAGACAACACACCCAAATAACTATATATATGATACATGTTGTAAATACTGAAGTCTCATGTATATGTAGGTTATGTGAGCAAAATTCTCTCACCAACTCATTGATGTTAAAATCTGTTCGCTTCTATGTTAAAATCGAATAGTATTCAAGTTTGAATAAAATTAGCTTCGCTATATCATAATATTAACTGATTTGATGGATCAGACTGTTAACAATCAGCACAATAATTGAACGTGTCCAGAGATATTTAAATCAAAGCACATGCATATATAGTTGATTAGAAAGCTTTTTATTTTTGTGTGAGCCCAGAAAGGTGTGACAATGAACGAGTGAGTGAAGAAATTGAAAAACAAACTAAAGATGACAAGAAATGGTGGGAGAGAGGTTTCTTTCACGATTTCTTGCTATCATCACTTCTCAATGTTACATCTCTTTCAAACCAAATTCATTGTCCTAAAAGAAACTCTCTCCTCATTTCTTAGCACACAAAGAGAATGAGATATTTTTTGTAGATGAAAGAAAGTGTGTTGGGTTTAAATTGATTCACTTAAATTTTAGATAAGAATTATCATTTTATAATTTTATAATTTTTAATAGAAAAAATCAACTAAATATTATTAAACCTCAAATTTATGATCAGAATCCTAACACAAATCTAACATTAGAATCAAGTAGGTGAATATTATGTAAATAAATTGCTTTATTTAAATATTGAGTTATTATTATTTTGTGAACAATAACTTAAAAAGTGATAAGATTGATTTGATGGGTCATTGTAGTCACATTGAAGAGAGATTGGGCCAACTTGGTGAAAAAGTGACCCAATAGAATAAAGATAGTATAGGCCTAATGGGCTAGTAAGATCCAATTTTTTGGTCCAAAATCTTTAGGCTTGAGCCCACACTCCACAAAGTGAGTGATTTATTCACTGTAAAACCCAAGAAAATAAATCCAGCTAGAATATTTTACTTAATTAGTGGTTGATTATTAATAGTACCCTCTTTGTTTTTAGTTTTAACAAAATATGAAATCAAAATTCCAACTCTGAAAAATAAGAAAATGAGACAATTATTTTGAAACAAATGAAATATATATTTATGATTTTATAATTATCTTTTAATGACCTCGAGCATTTAAACAATAGTTCAAATTTGACTCGAGTTCGTTAACCTCACAAGCCAGTTCATATATATATA
>JAYMTP010008132.1:0-10366 GCA_036897365.1 Geranium brycei | reverse complement strand
GGTCGAGGTGTTTCATGTGTAGTAATAGTAGCTTAGGACAATGGTTTGTGTGATAACCAGTTGATGCTTGAAGTTGTAATATTGACTACCGTATAGTGAAAACCTTTTCACTGACAGAGTCCCCCCAGACGTAGGTGTGGTTACATCGAACTGGGTAAACACACCGCGTGTCTTCTACTTTCTGTTTTATTTGTATTTCAGTCTATTATCTGTGATCGAGCAAGTTGTCGTACAGAAAGCCACAACATAGTGTGCGACATCTTGCTCCTGTGACTAACCGGAAATTTCACCTAGATTACATTAATAGTTAGTATGATACAAATATAATCAATTTTGTTTTGCTGCATTCTAGTTGTGTACCCAATTTTAGGGGTTGTTTGAGATCATTGTGATTTGTTTATATAGGGCTATATATATAATGGAGAGCTTCCACTGGATGCACCATATATTGTGTTTGGTCCTGAAGATGAACACTTTCGGCCCTACCCAAAAGCGTTTAAAGCCCCTCAAGAGCAGTTTTCATGATTGGGATGGCAAAGACCCTTCAAGGTTGATGAGTCTTGTTGAAGAACTGAGGTAAAAATCTTCATGAGTGGGACAATGTTTGGTGCTTCCATGTATAATTCGAACCAACTCATATTCAACATCAAATCATAAAAATAATATATTCCTATGGCATACAAGTATCTAATTCAACAATAATAATCAAAATAAACCTCAATCCAACATTCAACCAAATCAATCTTCACAACTTCAAATAAACTAAAATCCAACAATCAGTTCATAGACAAAAATAAACTAAAGTACTCCTAATAAATAATCCTAGAGCGAGAAAGAAATAGGAAAAACCTCCACGGGATGTGTTCATTAAAGACCGGATCCTCCCTCTTCGATCTCCTCTTCTCTCCACCTCTCCTGGTCTCCTCCTATGCCTGCTACTGATCTCTCACTTCTGGAACTCTTTATTTCCACAACCGTAGGGTTGTATTTATAGCAAAACGCTAATATGGGGCAAAGATGAAATTTCAGCACAAAAATGCGTTTTCCTGGATTCTCCATGTCAACTATCTTGCGGGGCCAATATCTCTCAAATTACGTCTTCTATAGAAAATTTCCTTCATCAAAGTTATAACTCTTAGAGTCCTCTTTGATTTGGTGCAAATTTCGGCTCAAAAAGATGCAAACAACACGGCACATTTTTGTCAATAACAAACAACACAACCCCATATTGCAAAAATGTTGTATAATATATAGGGCACTTTTTTTGCAATTGTCATTATTATTTTTGTTGAATTTTGAATTGTTAGGTTAGGATTCATTTTATTTTTAAACAAGTTTAATATGAAAATATAATTTGAGTTAGACCAGAAAGGAATATTTATTAAAATTAAAATCAAGCAATTTGATATAACCGGGCTTTAATTAAATGGACCCAATAAATAAATTTCTTCAAAAAGTGAGAACATTTTATCATTCTTAAATAATATATGCATCTAGTTTTTTGTCATCAACAAAATTATGTATAATAAAATAGCATTTCGGTTTATTCAATTTTTGCTGATGTTTCATTTTTATTGAATTATAGAGCATTATATCATATTATATTATTATGTAAAAAAGAAGAAAAAAAAGGATTGGAGGAGGAGATAGCATTTCGGCCAACTTCATATATATACTCCCAACTTTAGTATTTCGGTTTATTCACTTTTCTCCAATGCTGTTAATTTTTGCTGATGTTTCATTTTTATTGAATTATACGGCATTACATCAATCATCATGTAAAAAAGAAAAGAAAAAAAACCAGAAAGATTGGAGGAGGAGATAGCATTTTGGCCCGCCATGAACTCCAGCTCAGCTTCAAATCAGAATACATGGTATATATTAATCATCTATTTCATTTTATTGGTTAAATATATTTATATGCGTGCTGGCTAATTAAATGATATTTTGTAAGAATACGCCCTTGGACAGAAAAAATTAGAATCGTCGTCGTGTTCTGTGTGCGATAAAGAAAAAAATAGGTTAAGTGCTTTCGAGGTGGAAGCAGATTGAAGCTTCCGTTAATGCTTCTAAGGCATTGGTGGAAGTTTCGATTTGTTTTCACCTCGACTCACATATAAGGTTTAAGACTGAGTAGGATCACTATCTCGTAGTTGTGGGTTCAGTTTGTTCTTACTCAGTATTGTAAAAAACTGTTAGACGTTAGTCGGTCGGAGAGAGCCTTATAAAGACTAATCTTGGATTAGTCAAAAAATAAATCAAATTAAATAATTAGTAAAGAATTACAGAAAATTAATCAAACAAGTCGGAGATTTTTATATATATATAATTTACATACTTGGGTGATTTGGGAAGCTAAATCTTTTTAACTTAGTTTTGATACCACATAGGACTTTAAAATCAAAATGCATCTATTGCTACACGTGAATCCACAGCTAAAATATACTAAATAAAAACAATTGCATTATGTAACTCTTAAAATTTATTCAATATTAAAATTTAACTTGGAAGTCCACAGTTTGGATAGGAACATTATTCAATGTGAAAAAGAATTTGAATAAATGAGAATTAATTAATGTTATTAATCCTTTATGATTTTTGATTAATTCTTTAATCCGACCATTACTCGATTAATTTTTGATTAGTACTTAAAATGTCCTCTCTGACCGATTAGCATCTAGCGTTCTTACTTGCAACTCAGCATGACTTGACCCACCGAGTTCTGCCTAATTAATTTGTAGAATCACATGTAATAGATGTGTTTTGTGTTTTGATTTTAATGTTCTATATGATACCAAAACTAAGTTAAAAAATTTGGCTTCCCAATTCACCTAAGTATATAAGTTATATATTTAACATGTTAAGTTAAAATTAATGTGAAAAAAGTTAAAAATGCTTACTTCTCAAATCTTAAAAAAAGTGTCATTTACTTCGGATTTTGAGAATTAATGGTATTTTATACTTTCTGCATTAATTTTAATCAATTTTGAAAGTTTTTTTAACACGTATAATGTTGAGAAGCTAAAAATTAATTTGAGTGTATCTAAACCAATGTTGCAGATGTCGCACGACATTATGATAGTAGACAGGGGCCTTCGGGACCATGGCGGTGTCATGGCGGATTTCCAATTTTGTATACTAAATCCCATTTTAGGCTGGGAACATGAATGGAGAATCTCCGCCCTTGTTAGAAAGGTAGAATTCCCGTCTTTGTTAGTAACGGAGGCGAGGATGGGACAGGATCTCCAAAACCGCCTCGGTGGAACTAATTGGATATCCAAAATCAAATAATGATTATCAATCTTTCTCAACAAAACAAGTCTTTTCACACGAACTTTACCCAGTCCCACACTAACTGTAGCTGTAATATGAGAAATTTTTATTAATTGTTTCCATTTTGGTCTCTTCTCTGATTTTCATATCTTCCACACGAACCCAATAATAGGTAGGTGAGATCCACAAGCATTTTGCTTCAAATATTCCATTTTGAGTTCGTTTGGCGGATTTGGGTTTTTCTAGTTTGATCTATTGTGGTATCCATCAAGTTTGCATCTTTTAGCCAATAGCCGCAGTGCAGCTGGTCGTACTTAGTCTGAATCGCAATTTCCTTCCTATTGTTCCAACCTTACTTCTTGAGAATAGGAACTTTCATTTCATGAATATAAAGATTAAAAAGTCCAATGATTTGAATATTCATATCAACTTCTCAAGTAGTCATGGCAAGAAAATCTTACTCACATAAGCTTTGCTTCTGTTAATACAAGTCAGTTAAATTCACAAAAGAACAACAGCACATTATGTAACACAGAATAGTAATAGTAACAGTAATATAGTGTCTGGATATTAATGACTCAACCTTCCTATAACTTCTCTTGTAATGATTTGCAAGTAAGTCCAATCAAGCTAATTTTTATTATTTATCTCGGGATGTCTGAAAATCAATGCAGCCTTGGCTTCACCCGCCTCCCGTTACCATCGGTTCCATCCTCTATTTTCTCATTTCTATATCCACAAGAAACCACAGCATGGTCACTCATCCTCGCCACGTGCTCTAGTAGTTCGGTCAGGACACATGGACAGCTTTCTTTCAAGTACTCAAATCCATCTGTTTGCATCACAGCTGAGAATACAAATTGCCAACAAACTAGTGAGTCAATACAACTGCATATGCAAAAGAAATTTCCATTTTAACAAACTTGGAGCTAAGCCAACAGCTATAGTCTATACTGATGCGGATATGGTGACAAGTTGATCTAAGTTGGCAATTTAGAAACCCCATGTTATTTGGTCGATGGAAAGATGGTATTGAAGGATGAAAATAGAATAAATAAATTACCTTTTAGGTTTTCTGGCGTTGCAATGAATTTTAAGCATACGTCTTTGAGTTGGGAACAGTAGTGCTGGTCAGCTAAGGCTAATGACGTTGCGACAGTGTTTATGGCAACTTCCTCGCACAGTTTGGCCTCACAGAGTACTCGGAGCCTCTCAAGTGCATAATAGTCGGAGGCTGCAAGAAGATGCTGAACCATCAGTGTAGAAGCCCATCTTGTGCTCACACCAAGAAGTTCTTGCATGTCGGGTAGTTTATCCCAGTAAATAAAATGGAGGACCATCTGCACACAATTCAGCCACAAGTATAACGAGGAAGTTACATTTGCTATTCAATTAAAACTTAACATTTGACTTGCAATAAATCCACTATGAAACGTCAGGCAAAATCCAGCAGTTCTTGAGCCTAAATGGAAAGAAATGACGTACTATGCTTAGAAAACAAACATTGGTCTAATAAAGTTCGACCGAATTGTATACTTCAGTCACAAATACTACTTCCCTTCAGTCATCAATCACTAAGAGAAGTACAAACAAAATCTGGAAAAGGAAAAAAGTCTTTTCAACATCGAACACAAAGCATGCGTGAAAAAAGGATCCATTTCAATATTTTCTATAATATTAGAAAAGAGTTTGGTGGAGCTACCAAAAGAGTTCCCAATAATTTTAAATGGCTAGATTGTTGGCACAAATGCTGGTGGAAATTTAGTTATTTTTTCATCACAGCGAATTGGATTTACTCAAGGAAATTGATGCAAAGTAAATAAGGTAGAATTCTTTAAGAAATACTGACAACCGCTGTGTAGTGATTCACTTGATCAAAATCATGGAAATGAAACAAATAGAGCAGTCATTGTCTTGTAGAAGAAGCAAGAGGATTGTAAACCTTAGCTGGAGTAAGTAAGATGAGTACAGATGCAACGCCTCAGGAGAAGAGCCCAGATGTACATTCATGTACTATAACCATCCTGTATGGCACCACAATTACTCACCACCAAAAGGCATACAAATCCAACAAAACTACCTCTTCTGATTAATGATGCAATTCTATTTGATGCATACAATTCAATAATTCATCATGACAAGTAGTGAGCACAAGATAGAATAGCATGCTAAAAGAAAATTAAGAATATGAACTTCCTAATACTCGCGAAATTGAGAGGGGCAAGGTGTACATGAGTGTTTATATGACTCACTCAAAAAAGTCATAGGACACATAATTAGATAACAACGTTAACTCAAATAATACAACACAAGAAGAATAACTCACAGATACACACTATAGCTTTCTATGTTGCGAGCTCCAAAGACAACCAATTAAGTAAAGTTTAACATCTAATATCATAACGACTAGCATTTAATGCAAAAGCATAATAATGTACAATCAATACAAAGCAATTCCGTTATACTCGACCACCAATAACCCGGTGAAAAAAGTAACCGTGAATTACTGAAGACTAATCAAAACAGCACCCCATAAGATTAAAATTCCATGTAAATTAATAAACTAGTATACAGAAGAACAAAATAGAAAAAACAGAAAACATGCAATCAAAAATTAGTATTAGAATGACTAATAACAATCCAAACGGAAAATTTTCCACAGAAAACAGTGTATATGGTATGTGAGAGCAAACCTTAAAAACTGAAGCTTTCATGTCTTTAATTTTTATGCACCGAGTGTTTTGATCTTTCATTGGACCAAAAAGTTGTGCCCTGAACACAGGTGAACGTGCTGCAAGCACCAACTTGTGTGCTGGAAAAACTTCTCCATCAACTTCAACATTTACATCAATTCCCCTTCCACTTTCTAAGAGCTTCCCAAAATGTTGTCCCGTGTTAGAAGGTGGCACTACTATAGAATAGGTCTTTGGTCCCTCAGTTCGTGACTTAACAACACCTACACTACAGCTAATAGAGAGGCAGTCATCTTTAAGGTAGTCTGATGTCTCTAGCGCAGTTCTTCTGAAAAAGCGTTTATAACCCCTGCGATTTAAACACAAAAAAGGTAGGTCAAAAACTCCTTGCTAAAACCATATACTTCCTTGCACCATATCCAGCACAGTCATTATACCCCATTAACCATTATGAACTAAACCTAAAATACTTGGTAACAAGGTTATGGGAGAAATTCTAGAAATATTAATAAAAAAACTTCACTCATACTATCTGGCCAATCAAACGTGCTTAAATCCTAAAGACTGAAAACGTGACACAGCACATGTGTATGGTTGAGCTTATTAATGGCCCAAGGCACAAACCTATTTTAAGCTATGGCACAAAAGGCAAGGAGGCAGGGTGAATGGACGCCTTTTAAAAATGAAAAATAAAACCGTATTTTTCAACTATAAAAGATATTCTAGTCATATTTAGATGACAACCATATTTAATATCATCCAGATAAGTGAAAGGATATAACTAATAATTCTAATGGTCACCACGGTAATGCTAGAAGTGATACTTAAGGAGATCTGAATCACCAAAACAAGTAATCAACTCCTATAAAATTCATAGATCATAATCTTCATTCTCCTCAAATACAGGGTCACTATTTTTGTCCCCATCATCAAAAGATTTGTACGTAAATATGGTGGCTTGAAGATCTGTAAGACTTAAAGTTTAGATCTTGTGGGAGAGGAAAAGTCTGGAATTGGAATACAATGTGTTTTCCACTCATAGCATTTGTGGTATTTGTATTTGATCTGCAACTCCTGGAGCGTTAAAAGACATGAGATAACACGTTGTATCCAGAATACGGAAACCGAAGATATCATTCGTGATGTTTGATCAACTTCAACATTTACAAATTTGAATAATAATCTCGTTAGCAGCATTTTGAATGTTGTGGGTCCAAAAATTGCTACACGATGTGACTAGTCTTTCTATCTCCCTTCAATAAAACCTCTAACCAAGAGATGTAATTGAATCCCATGATCGCTGTCTAACAAACTAAACACCTAGAGCCCACAGCTTGATTAGAAGTAATACTAGATGCCCATCTAACAGGCGCAATAATGTTGATTTACAAATTGTAAAAACATAGCCTCAAACATGCTATACGAATCCATCTAATGACTTTCAATCAACTCAAATTTCCACAGTAACTTTGTAGTCACACCCACAAAGTAGATTAAACAGAAGCCTCAATCATGCGTTTTAGGACAATAGTAGACTAAAGGTCTTACATGGATATAACTGCTTTGAGAATTAATGACATGGGTAAGGTGCAACAAGAAGAGGATGGTAACTTTGTAACACGGGACTAACAGAACACAGAAAAAACTCGATTTTAATCACTCAGCAATGGTTTTAAAAGGAACAAAACAGTACCGATCATGTCCAATTAGCATGCTTAAGCTCAAACTATACATAATACCCTCAAAGAAATTAAATTCAGAACCAAGACTTTCCTCAAGAGCACAATTACTAATTCCAAAACCCAAACTTTAATTCACTCACACAGATCAACAGCAATAACAAATTAACAGGAACAACAATAAACACTCACCACATGCTACCGCGATACTTGAGCGTGTACGGACCGCTCTCGAGAGCCCTCCCGAAATGGGTATGGATCTTATGGCGCTCCTTCCCGCTCTGATCCAGCAGGGTCAGCTCGAACAAAGCCCTGACATCGGTGCCCTCGCTGGCTAGGGCAATGAAGAACGAGAGGTAGGTGGCATTGTCCTCGGCGCTCTTGCCGTCGGGGTAGAAGTAGACGGCCCAAGCGTAGCCATCGACGACGAAGGTGTCGGAGGCGATGTACTTGCCGATCCCCATCCCCTTGGTGAGCGAGTACCCATTGATCTTGAACTGGTGCGACCCCTTCACCGTTTCGGTGCGAGAACAAGAGGTGGTGGTGGTCACCGGAAGCGACGAGTGAACCTTGATTGTGCCCATCAACTGAGGTTGACGATTGTCGAATCAGAATTCAGAAATTGGAATTGAAATTGAGGATTAGGGTTTGGGGAATGATCGAAAGGGTCTGACTCTGGATTGGGATTTATGGACAATTAATGATACCGATGAATTTTGGGAAGTGCTACTTAATTGTATGGGGTAAAGAATCCTAGTTATAGAATTTTAGTTTGATTTGGGGAGTAGGTAACCTCGATTTTTTTTAATTAAAATATCCCTAAATTTACCTTTTAATTTTTTTTACAAGGAGGTTAAAAATTTAAACCTCTTATTAGTACGAGGCTTAAACTATTGTGGTGTGTCCTTAGGACAGTAACCACGATTTAACAAGTTACCATCCTTAATGGATTAGGTTGTAGAGATAATCTTAATTACTGCACTTGACACATTTCTCGTCAATTTACGTTTGATGCTATTTTTCGCTGGACAAAATAATTAGAATATTTCTGATTATTATTCAAATTTTCAAAATCATGTCTATAATCTCATTTGCGTGATCAATCCAAGCCAATACCCAAATCACTAAATCATCAAATAAACCCACAAATCAATTAAAAGCAATTCTCAGATCAAACCATCCAAAAGGCAATTGGTAACATATATAGAAAACAAAAAATTAAACCATTCATGATTGTCTGGTGAATTTAGCAATAAGGGTGAACGACACTCAAATTAATTCATCAATTATGTAGATTCAACTCAAATCTTGAGGTTTTCAATTCCTAAAACTTAAATATTTGAGTTGAATTCGCCGCCGCCGCCGCCACCTTCGCAGATCTGTGCGTTTTCAAAGAAGGAGGAAGCCCTCGTTGTTCCTCTTTCAGATTCGGGTGTGTGGGCATCTAGCCTCCGCATCCTGAGTAATCTCGAAGGCATCCTCCTTCGCGGATCCCACCTCGTCGGAGCTCACGACGGCCACCAAGCGCGCGACACTATAGATTTGTACGCATTGGGTTGGGTCTTCTCCCTCGCATCTACGCAAGTTGCATGAGCCGCCCTAGGTTTCTGGAGGGAATCTCGATCTTTCCCAGCACCGCGCAAGGGAGTCTGAAAGCGTAGGCCGAATCGATTTGGGACTTGCAAAATTGAGACTCTTTCTTCGCATCAATTGAGAATCAAGAAAAACCAAAAATCAGATAAGAAACTGATAAATTTTAGATTTGGTTTGTTTGGGGTCTACGCCAATTTTGGTTTTGAGCTATGATTATCCCAATAATCGGAATAACTGTTGCTATTTAGTTCAATTTTAATTTTGACGAAATTGTTGTTTGAAATCACACACAGTATGGGTTTTATATGAATTTCTGCATAATTTTGATTTCTACTTCGTATGGGTGTGACCAAAATTTTTAATTAGAAGTAATTTCATGTCAGTACTCCAACTTTGTCTCATTTCGAATTCAGTACCCCGAGTTTGAAACTTTTTTTGGCGGTACCCCAAGTTTAATTAGTTGCAGATAAGTACTAACGGGGTTAAATCTAACAGATTTGATATAAAAAAAGACCAAAATGCTCTCAAAGTATAATTGATGTGTTAATTATTTGATAAATATGAAATTACCTTCATATCCTCCATTGAATAACAAAGTGTACAATTATTTAAGGGGCATATCTGTCTTTTTAAGTAAATAAATAAAACAATCAAAATTAACATAAATAAAATAATCAAAATCTCCGTACGAGCCGCGGGGGGCGCCGGGGAGGCTCGTCGGAGGGGATTGGGATCGGGATGTAGGGTTTGATCTGGGTCACGGAGCTGTTGTGGGGATGAGATCTCGATCTAGGTCTCGCCGGAGCGAGCCCAGAAGTCGTCCTGAAGCTCCAATAGGAGACCAGGTGGAGCTCGGTACTCCCGTCGGTGGCGCCGGAGCGAGCCCATAAGTCGTCCTGAAGCTCCAATTGGAGACCAGGTGGAGCTCGGTGCTCCCGTCGGTGGCGCCGGAGAAGCCCACGAACACATCGCCCCTCAGGTGGCCGGAGAGGTCGATTCCGGCGACGACGATCAAGGGTTTCGAGGGTTTGGTCCCAGAGTAGCTGACGAACACGCCGACGGTCCCTTTCAGGCTCCCCTTCGCGATCCGGTTCGCAAGAGCGTCGATGAGAGTCGACTTCCCCGATC
>JAYMTP010008131.1:0-10367 GCA_036897365.1 Geranium brycei | reverse complement strand
GAACCAGAACAAAAAACGGGTCCGGTCCGGTCTAGATGGCCAATTGGTTAGATTAAATAGATTTAAAAGACTCAAATGCCCCTAATTATCCTTTTAATTTTCAAATGAATGACATGTACTATTTCTCTCTCATCCTCCATCTCTCCTCAAACACCCCTCTCTCACCTGGTTGTAGCTCAAATCGAGCGTCTGAAAGCCCCTAAGCTGCACAAGACCCGCCAAAATCATGCCTGAGATGTAATTCCAGCTAATCGTCAGGAACCAGAGATGGGTCAATTAAGTTTCTCTCTCACCCCTCTCTCTCTCTTCAAACATCTTCTCTCTCACCTTGTTGTAGCTCAGATCAAGCGTCCGTAAGCCCCATAACTGCCCAAGAACCGCCAGAATCATGTCGGAGATGTAATTCTGGCTAATCGTCAGGAACCGTTGATGGGTCAATTAAGAGAGCAAGATCGGAATCAAACCCATGATTTTTTCGGGGACCTGCGATTTGCCATTATTGGAATCGAACGCCGAAGATGGTAGCGAGGTGTCTGGCGAAGAATTGAGTGGCGATTGTCATGGAGAACTTGGCGAGGGGGTGAAGATGGAGGGACCTGCGGATTGCTATATTCGTGTCAATTCCAGAAACACGAGGTTGACGAGACTCGGAGAATCTTCTTCAATGGCCTGAGGAACTGTAACTAAATTATAAGATTTCTCATCCCCATCCTAAGAACATCCTAGAAATTTAAGAGTTCAATTGTCAGTCACAACCATTTCTCCGACGAGGTCCCAAAACACCGGCCCCGAGACTTGACCCGACTTGATTTCAAGCACAACCAACTCACCGGTTCCATTCTTGTAATTAAAATTGAGCCGGTTCAATTTTAGTTTCTTAAATCAGGGGTAGCTTAGGTATATTAGGCATTTTAGAGGTATGTTGTTAATAAAAAATAGTTAGGGTACTAAAAAGAGAGAAAATCAGTTAGGGTATGAAAGTGTCATTTCGCTATAATTAAGTGTAACAAAGTGTCATTATCCTTTTTTCAAATTATCCGCCATAATAATTTCTTAAATTTACAAATGAAAATTACACTTACTTAAATTCTTATACCACTAAATATATCTTGTTAAAATGTAATTAAATGTCATGAAATCATACTTTTTATTCCAAATAATATAATGATTTTAAATAATGTATTTCATATCTATTTTTCATCATTCTTAGAACTTTTCACCCATCATATTCATATCTTGGAACCAGTTTTGGACTATTTTATTTATTTAGGATGATTGTGGTTTATGTTTTTATTTTTGTATTTATGTAAGGTGAATGTATGTGAATACACTACTTTTATTATTATCAGTCACTTATTTAAACATTTTGATGAGTACAAATGTGTTCAATTTTTTTTCTTCTTAACGAGCTTGGCGAAAACATGGGCAACATCAGTTGTCTCTTCTCCATGACAAATGCACAATTTGTTGATGCAATCATATTTGTTTTGATTGAAACAATCGCTCACGGTGTTGCATCTCGTAGGCACTGCATACCTCGCTTCTATTGCGAAGTTATGAACACTTGCTATCAACAATATTGTCTTCCTTTAATCAATGACTATGTCACAAACATAAATTAAAATCTGGCACAGAGAGAAAGAGAATTACTAGAGACGATTAACAAGAGTGAGACAATGAAAGCCAAAATAAATGAACCATCCTCCATATCTTGGAGCTTGAATGAGGGATCTTGTTGATATTTGATTGTTGTGACTTTTTTTAGATGTGGTTACAAACATATAGAGAGAGAGATATGAGTGAGGACACTTTTACACAAAAATATGGTAATGCATGAACCATTTTAATTGCTAATTAATTATGACTTCCATATTATCTTCTATTCATGTATATTTTTTTCCAAAAATGTTCTCAAATTAATTGCTTCATTAAATAACTATTTTATTTCATCATTGTTGGATATTATTGTAAGCATGCCAATGGGACGGGTTCTCCAATCCAGACCCAACCAATATCCATCTCCGATCTCTGCCCAACACCAACCCAATCAGGAATGGGAAATCCACGAAACTCGACCTAAATTCAACTTCTAAGCTAAATATCTATTAATGCTTTAACAACTTTGATGAACACTTCATTATATAATTGATGGTTATTGTTGCTACAATAATTAGAAGTATATATATGGGGTTGTAATACCAAGCCATGCGAACCTCCCAGTGTGTGACACGTAGCGTCACGCGCTGATGTCAGTGTGCGTTGACAGTCACACTTATGTGGCGCTGACATATAAGCAATTATACTTTTTCTTCCAAACCCTCGTTAAATCACTTCCCCGACAGGGTTCACTGATTTTTTATAGAATAATACATGTCCCTCTGCCACATGTCGCCCTACGTTGATTCTCAAGCTTCTCACTGGAGTGAGCTCCTATATATATAGATAATAGAATAAAGGCAAACAAGAAAAAGTAATGACGGATAAAAAATAGGGAAAATGCAAAAACTAACGGTAAAAAATAGATTTCTTGCAAGTGGGTTGTTCATATCGGGTCGGAGTCCACAACTAAAAGCCTTACGCGTACACGAACGCCAAAGGGAAATAAACCTTACGCGTACATGAATCATGAGAGGGGGAATTAAATGAATCCCATATTGAAATAATACAAAATCAAATGGTGGTATGCAAAGAGAAGAGTCAAACCCAACTAATAAACTTAAACTTTTAGTTGTCGACATGTACAACCTAGTTTTACAAGTCCTAACCTTGAAGAATTTTACGTCCGTTAAATCCATCAAGATGGATGGAGAGAAACATATTGTCTATAATGCCCTACTCCAATTAAGATATTTCCATCGTTAGCACCAAACACTTTACCTATTCGGTCCCTATGGTAATAATGATAAGAAATAAACCATCTCAGAAACAAAATTTAAGTGAACTTCAAGATATCACAAATCCGTATATATTTCATTTTGCTAAAACTTTAAGCGCTTCAATTATAAATGGTCATTTTGCATTTGATGTCCAACTCAATCTCGATCACAATAAACATGCAAATGGCAAAAAGCCCAACTAATCACTAGACCATAATTGGAGCTTAGAAAAACTTGAGGAAAATCAATAGGTACATCAAAGCACAATGGAATTGCAGAATTTGATGTAAATCCTTTCTGCTCTTGTCAGGTGTGGCATGAGCATCATTTAAGGAGAGATCTTGTGCTTGACTTATTGCCTGCCAAACTTTATTGGCAGAGCCATCTAACACGTCCCTTAAAAAGTGATATCAGAGACGATCAACAAAACTGTGAGGAACGGAGATGTAGGCAATCACAATGTTTTTCTAAATACAGCAATGCATTTTCCCTCAATTTCCATCTGAGATGAAACATAAATTTCTAGTACAGACTAGAGATGATAAGTATAAAAAGGTTTTAGAAATTGAATTTGCCCCTTTTAATCCTAGTATATACAAAAGTTGTGGAACATGACAACAAAATCTATTTAGTTCAGTTTGTATTTTGCCTAAAGTTTTTGGGTTCAAATTTTGGAATTGACACAAAAAAAATTAATAGTTGTGTTTCTTAGATGATGTGACTATTTTAAGGGATAATTTAGCTTAGGTCACTTGAAATGTTTCGATTTTTCTTTTAACTTCGCATGTCATCTAAATAAATTGTTGTCTCACTGTTATTAACTCATTAGTTTTTATTTGAGAAGACTAAAATTGCCCCCATTTATCTTCTAATTTCCAAAATTTTCCTTCGTCCTTTATTTGATTTTCTCTCTCCTCATTTCCCTTTCCCTCCTAATTTTCCTTCGGCTTGATTATGTGTGCACAGAGAATTAAAAAAAATAATAACTCAGCCACGCAGATTAATTTTAGAACTTCAATCACCTAACCATTTCTTTCCCATTACAAACTAATGAAATATAGGCCGATTTTTCCTTATTCTAGCAAGTTTTCAAGGGCTTCCCGTAGAGGCAGGAATTGTGCTCAAACGCATCGCGTCAAGGTGGTCGAACGGCAAGCCTACGGGAATCCACCCGCACAAGTGGTTGTAACTCAAATTCATGGTTGTGGAACTCGGATTGCGGAGATATATCGGGCAGCTGAGAAAAATGAAGATTTGGCAAACTCGGAGAGATCGCGAAAATATCACGATAAAATCGGGGCAAAACGCATTTTGTAATAAATAAATAATTAAATAAATAAAGTTATATTTATTATTATTTAAAGAGAATAAATTAATTTTAATTTCAAACTTGTCAATAATCACTATTTTCTCTTATACAAATGTAATCACAATTCACAACACAATATAAAATAATTATCAAGTTAGATACTCGCACTGTCAATTACGATTTGCAACAAAATATCGATTTGGACAGAATTAGACCAGAAATAATTAATTTAAACTGGATTAGACCGAAATTAATTAATGTAAATTGGAGTAGACCAAAATTAATTAATTTGGACTGGATTAGACCATAATTAATTTTAATTTGAATGAATTAACCGGGTTTGACCGATATTTTCACCGATATATGTCGTATCGTCACGTAAAACTTGGAAAAACCGGTATATCGCCGGTATATCGGCTGATATCGAGGATAGCCATAACAATGCTAAAATCTAATATCAATTTCCATATCAGACCCTTCAAATTATTGTGAGACAGATCCATATCGATGAATACGATCTCGTCCTGAACACGTTCGGTATCGTAGCCTCCGGCGAAATACCCAAATCTGAATAACCTCGTAGGTGGAGAAGATGGTGTACTCATTGGGTCGTGGCTGGAGCGCGAACACGTTGAGCAAGAGCTCAGCCACGCAGTATCGGGCTGGAATGAATCGCAGTCTCGTGACCAGCATGGAGAAGGGCGAGAAAGAGGTGGACTCTCGGACAAGGAAGAGGGTATTTGTCTATTTCAGACGCTCAGGCTTTGATCTGGGACCCAACTCTTGTTTAGGACTCGTCGGAGCATGGCCAGAGCAGGAGACAAGGCCAATTTTTGGATTCTCATAACGTGGCTGCAGTAGTGTTCTTCTCATTTTTGTGACTAGGTATTTTTGTTGTGATCAATTAGAGAGTGTATGAAAAAAGGTGTCAATTCTTTTGTGATCTCATATAATTTTCAGTATGAATTGATTATTATTGGGTTGGTATGGAGTGGAAGCCATTGAAGAGTAGAGGAGGTGGATGGAGAGTGAAACAAGTTAGAGGAAATGGGTCGTTTGACAAATGAATCAAACTCGAGCATAACCTATTAGGATTTGTAAGGCTCGCGAACTAACTTGCTTCGTATTTATATATACATAAAAAGTAAATTCGAACCTAACTAAAAAATAAATAATCAAGCTCGAATCAATTTTTGTTATATGCATTTAATAATCATTTTATCACTAAAACTGATTTTTATTATTAATTAATTAAGTTTTTAGTATGCAATTCCCCCATAAAAATTTCCTTGATCTGTCACTCCACACAAGAGAATGTGACTCTTTCTCATTCACAAAAGAGTCGAGTTTAGTTTGGGGTTTGATGAAAATTATAAACTTTTCCATCCGTTTTGACGAACTTAAGGGGTGTAAGACTTGCAAAAAAACAATGACCGTTAGGTTGGCAAAAAATCTAACTTCGACCGTTAGAACTTGCAATAAACCCTGAAAAATAATATAGGTGATAAGTAAATAGACAACCATAATAGAAAATATCGCTTCTTCACCGAAACCAATTCCCTTTGGAAAAATGTGTTGTGCTCCAAATACAGGTGCGATATGACTGAATGGGATTTTTCAAAACTGTTAGATGCGAGGTTAGTTCATAAATGTAAATCGAGCAATTGAATAATTCATGCATGTACCTTTCAATTTTTATCATATGTTTTCCCTACATATGTTTACCATCTCCAAAGACCTAAGATTCACCAACCTATTTGAATCCGAAAGCCTTATTCACTACAAACAAAACTATTATAGGTGACGTTACACAAATGTCCTCTAAATCTTAATTCACGCCGCCTATGAGATGTCGCTCAAGTCTTGTGGCCTATTCTATTAAGTGACATATAATTGCTATTATGTTATCTATAATATTATAGGCGAGACGAACTAAGTCGTGTCGTCCAAAGTTTATGCCACACATTCAACAATCACGTCACTTAAAAGTATAAGCTACGTACATAATTGGCGATAATGTCACTTATACAATAAGCAACATGAGTGTCTTATATGTCACTTATTTTATAGGTGACTTATGTATTTATATATCGTTTAATGAAGACAACACACATTGTCACTTTACATGTCACTTATTTTATAGGTGACTTGTGTATTTATATATCGTTTAATAAAGACGACATACGCACGTACTGTACGAAACTAATTCTAAATATTATAAAAACTAATAATAAGAATTAGTAATCACAAATTAGGACTACTAATAACTAATAATTAAATGTTTAAAAAAAACTACTAATTAAAAGTTTGCCATGATATTTATGTAGAAGCAAGAATTTACTACAATTTCTATCGCAACTCTGAAGAGATGTATCTCACCTTAACTAATGTTGTAGATTTCGCATGTCGTTATGATGACGGATAGGGGTCTTCGAGGTCATGGCGGATTTTCAATTTTGTATTTTTAAATTTTTTTATATAAATTGATTTACATATGTAATAAAAATACATATAATGCTACAAGTTATAATATTTTCAACTTTTTTAAAAAGAAAATAATTAGTTTGAACAGAACCGGCCTAAATTGGTCCAAAATCAACCAAAATCAATATAAAATTGACTCAAAACGGTGATTTTGTGCAATTATTCTTAACAAATATTATTATACTTGAACCTAAAATCTTTAATTATAAAATATTAGGATAATGACACACATATATATCCAACTAAACATTTTTTTTATTTAAGGAGTAATTACATATCACTATACCCGCCCAAACCTCATTATAGAATTAGTGTACGCAATTTTGAAACTTTTTTTCTGGGTACCCCAAGTTTAAATACGTTGCACTTAACTCGTTTTTGTGATGGAAACTGTTAAATATTTTTTGATGCCCAAAATGCCCATAGGTATATTTTTAAAATGATACCATTACTTTATAAGTTAAAATGACCATTTTACCCTCATTTGCAAAACAAATGAAACCTAAAGTTCAGGGGCGGAATTAAATTTTCAAATAAATAAAATAAGAAAAGTAAATGTAATTAAAAATAACATGTGAAACGTCATTTTTGCCCTCCCTCCCTCACGAGTCACACCCGTCCCCCTTTTCTCTTTCTCACAGAACCTGTTGCGGAGCTCGGAGTGTTGGAGTTACACTTGTTTTCCAACACGGTGCTCACCGGCAAATCTATTTTTGGAGATCGGAGCTCAGCACAAGAAGATTTGATGTTACAATATGCATTGTCCACCAGCAATTCTGTGTTCGACCTCTCCCAGAGCGCTGTCGTTTGTTACCTTGACCGGAAGGACGATCTCGAAATCGACCAGCGTCGACGATCCAGCTCTTGCGCGGATCTAGATCGGGAACGTCGTGGAGTAGAAGAAGGGGAGCCCGACGGACTTGAGTATGTTGGAATTTAATCTTGAACTAGACGAAACGGTGCGTTTAGAATGAAGGAATAAGTCAGCTCGGGGAAGAAGGACAAGTGGCGTGCTCCGCAAGCAACTCCTGAACTTTAGGGATTGTGGTTACTGTTTCCTATTTTCATGTAATCAGTTAGTTGGGTTTTTATTTTGGTATGTAATTAGTGCTTAAATAATAAAAAAAACCAGATCAAGAGTGATTAACTTGACTGGATTTTCCCAGATTGCACTCTGTTTTTGTTTTACTTAAAGCTTTGGTATTTCTTTCATTTGGTATTAGAGCCTCAGTAAAACCTAGTCATGAGTGATCCACCAAATCCAGAGTTAACACCAGAAACGAGAGCTCAAAGTTCAACTACTGCAGAGAGGGTCGTGTTAGATTCAGGGATTCTCATAGCGCAACCAAGAAATTTGCAGATCAACTATCCTATGCTCACTGACTCGAACTATGGGTATTGGTCTGTAAAAATGAGGATCTTGCTGGATGGTCAAGATGTGTGGGAGGCTGTAGATGGTGAAACTGAAGTTAGTAGAGAAGCGAATCGGATAGCTTTGGCCATGATTTCACAGGCTATTCCAGAGCCAGTCCTAATGCAGATTGTAGACAAGAGAACAACAAAAGAGGCATGGAAGGCTCTGAAGGAGATGCGAGTTGGTGAATACAGAGTCAAGAAGGCGAATGTGCTCGTGCTGAAAAGGGAGTTGGACAGGCTCATAATGGATGAAATTGAAACTGTCAGTGAATTCTCAATGAGACTGTCAAACATTGTAAGCGAAATTCGTTCTCTTGGGAGTGAAATCACTGAAGAGACCTTGGTGGAGAAGTTGTTTCGATCAGCGCCAGATCGTTTTCTCACAATAGTGGGAACCATCCAGCAGTGGGGTGACATGTTAACCATGACCCTGTCTAAAGCAGTTGGAAGATTGCGAACCTTTGAGGCTTCGCTCAAAGGGAGAAGATCAGATAAAGAAGGAGATCAATTGCTACTCACAAAAGCTCAGTGGGAGACTCTTGCTTTAAAAGAGTCGAAAGGAAAAGATGTTGTTGGGTCCTCACGAGGAAGAGGTAGAGGAGGTCGTGGACCTTGGAAGAAGTTTGATAAAGCAAAAGTAAGATGCTTTAATTGTGCAGGTTTTGGGCACTTTGCAAATGAGTGCAAAGAATCAGAAAAGGAGGAGGCAAATATGGTGGAGCAACAGGAAGAAGAAGAACAAACTCTGTTCATGACTGTGGCTCAGAAAGTCTCAGCCTGCAGCAGAAAGGAGGAGTTCGTGTTTTTCAATGAGAAAGGGATGGAGCTGAATTCACCAGATACAGAGAAAAGGGGAGCAGATATCTGGTATCTTGATACAGGGGCCAGCAATCGTATGTCTGGGAACCTAGAGGTGTTCTGAGTGCTTGACCAGAACCTGAGAGGTTCAGTGAGGTTTGGTGATGGGTCTATGGTAGACATAATGGGTAAAGGGTCTGTTTTGTTAGAAGGGAAGAGTGGTGAACACAAGTTGCTTTCAAATGTTTACTACATATCCTGTTTGAAATCTAACATTGTCAGCTTGGGACAGTTAGATGAAGAAGGTTGCAGAGTTGAGATGGGAGATGGGTGGCTCCAGGTATTCAATGCAGATCTTAGGCTCCTGATCAGAGTTAAGAGGTCGAAGAATAGACTTTATACTCTGAAGCTTGACAGCATTAAACCCATATGCTTGCTGGCCAAGACAGAGGACAGAGGACAGAGGATGGTTGTGGCATGAAAGGTATGGTCACTTGAACTTCTCTGCACTCAAAGCAATGGCGAGCCAGGGCTTGGTGAGAGGTCTGCCCACTCTCTCAAATCCAGATCAGATCTGTGAGGCTTGCTTGCTGGGAAAGCAACGAAGAAAGGCTTTTCCCAAGAAGTCTCTGCCTCGAGCTATGAAGCCATTGGAGCTCACACATGCTGATTTGTGTGGCCCATTTCACCAGAAACACCTGCAGGGAACAAGCTGCCCTTCTTGATTGTTGATGACTATTCACGCTTCATGTGGGCAGTCTTGCTTAAGAGCAAGGATAAATCACTAAAAGCCTTTCAGATTTTGAAGCAGAAGCTGGAAGTTGAAGCAAAAGCAAAGCTGAAGACACTTCGAACAGACAGAGGTGGCGAGTTTCTGTCTGGAGATTTTAAAATCTTCAGTGATGATGAAGGCTTGAATCGTCATCTAACAGCTTCTCGATCCTCGCAACAGAATGGAGTTGTAGAAAGAAGAAACCAGACCATTGTGAGCATGGCGAGGTGCTTGATGAAGAACAGAAACGTTCCTGGGCGTTTCTAGGGTGAAGCTATAATGAAAGCCATGTACTTGCTGAATCGTTCATTCACAAAAAGCTCAGAGAAGAAGACCCCATATGAGATGTGGTTCAAGCAAAAACCTTCAGTCAGTCATCTTAAAGTATTTGGATGTATTGCATATGTGAAGAAGACAGAAACGTCTGTGAAAAAGCTCGATGATAGGAGCTGTCGTGTTGTGTTCTTTGGTTATGAAACAGGAACCAAAGGTTATAGATTTTATAATCCTATTACTAATCGAAATGTTATTAGCAGGGATGCAGTATTTGATGAGAAATCAAAGCTGGGATTGGGCCTCTGTAGATGATCAGGGTGTGCCTACATATGAAGAAGTGTTCAGTGTAGATTGGGGATATGAGCTTGGAGATGATGGAGGCTCTGTTTTGCCAAACAATGAGCAAGCTCATGACCCAATCCAGTCTCCTGATGAT
>JAYMTP010008130.1:0-10367 GCA_036897365.1 Geranium brycei | reverse complement strand
TGTAGTCAAATTGATGTTGGTCAACCCACATCAATTTGAGAGGGGGGGAGGGTGTCAATCAGGGTAAATTAGGGTTAATATATGTTAGGCCCATTAGAGCTAGTATTATAGTAAGGCCCATTAGGGTTTATGTTTGAGTATCATGGTTTCCTAATTTGGTCTTATTGTTCCTTATATAAAGGAACCTTCTCTATTGTAATTCACAAGAAAGTTGAAAGCAAATACAATATCGTTTATTGTCAAATGTTATAACTAAATATGTCAATATATGATTTAATATTGCATTATATAAAACTAAGTAATACAAGTTTGAGTGTGACCTAGTGGTTAGCACTGCTCGCTTCATGACTTCAAATTAGGGTTCAAAGCTCAGCACGGTATTTGGGTGGGGACTTATGGTGAATTTAAGGATAATTAGGAAGACTGATGTAATATTCAAAAATAATAATTCATTTTACAAATGAAAGAAAAATTGTTTCGTTTTCATTTCATCTCCATTTTTAAGACAATTTAAATCGTGCAATGTCTCTAATCCAATAGTAAAATTGTCAAGTTACCATTCTATGTATAGACAATGATCCTTATACCAGTCATTGATCTAATGTCTCTAATTCGACGGGGTACAAAGGTAGATCACTAAATTCGTTCTAAACCTATCATGTTGTCATCTTTATTCAAGCCTTTCTTTATCTCTAATTTCTGATTCTAATACATATGCAAAAATTCGATCTTATTATGGTTTGCATGCATGCATAAGACACACGAGGGAAACGTTGATGAAACCTCACATATGTAGAAAACGTGTAAATAAAAGTACTAAGATACATTGATTATTCTTAAAAAGAATATCGTAATAAAATTTAAAGGGTAATTACAGATACCTCCTCTCAAGTATACACAATTTTCATTTAATTTAATTTAAAACACATTTTCTATGACTCTTAAGTTTTAAAAGTTGCACTTTACACTTTTTTATTAAATTTTTTTTTTGAAAATTCCGTTAACTTTTTGATAAATGAAAGAAATTCTCTTGTATTAAAAAAATTAAAAAAAATGAATAATTTTTTTTTTGTAAAAAATGATGAATAAAATATTGTTAGTATTAATTTTTTAAAAAGTGATTATTGAACATTGTTTTCTAATTTTATAAAAATTTAATTGCTGAATAGTTTTTTATTCTTTATTTTTATAAAATACTTAGAAAAAATAAGTTAAAATAATTTTTATTTATTAATACATGAGAGTTTTTTTCATTTTCCAATAAGATAAATAAGTTTTATTTTCAATTAAAACTGAATTATTACTTTTTTATATATAGACAGGTAAATGAGACATATATGTATTTCTAAATTCAATAAAATAATCAATTGGTTATGCATTTCTTATATAAACTGTTCGATTAAATTTTTTATTAAATCAGAGATGTTTTATTCATCTAACTTGTGTCTATCAGTTTTTATGAGAGAAACTGATTTTATATGATGAATAAATATTTATATTTTGTACAAAAAGTAGTGAAAATTTCTAAATATCTTAGTAGTGATTTGAGGACTAATTGGTCCCGTCAGCCTTTGAATAAATGTGATATTTAAATGGGATAATCTCATCTAGCTACAGTTAGTTTGACACCATTCTCAATCTCACATAACTACACCTGGCATATTTTTTTTCCTGAAAACCACGCTGACTTTGGATATTCTCACCTAGCTACATTCTGTTAGATTTTCAGTTACTTTTCACTATAAAATGACCAAACTACCCTTATTTGACTTTCAAATTTTCCAAAACATGCCATTGGTCTTACTAATCTACCATTTTCTTCAACCTAACCCTCTCTCTCGATAGCTCAAATCTGGAAAATACTTTGACATGAACTCCTCCTTCCCAACCTTCTCCAACCCGCCAGTACTATGAGTTTCTAGCACACCGACCTCCTCCAACCTCGAGATTCCATCACGGCGTCGTCGGATCTAGCGAGAGAGAGGGTTAGGTTGAAGAAAATGGTAGATTAGTAAGACCAATGACATGTTTTGAAAAATATGAAAGTCAAATAAGGGTGGTTTGGTCATTTTACAGTGAAAATTAACTGAAAATCTAACGGAATGTAGTTAGGTGAGAATATCCAAAGTCAGCGTGGTTTTCAGAACAAAAAATATGTTAAGTGTAGTTATGTGAGAATGATGTTAAATTATCTGTAACTGGCTGAGATTATCCTTTTTTTAAACTCAACAAAGTCTTGATTTTTAGGTTTTGACGGGTTGAAGACGATGATTACTAAAATCTATTCTAATTTTACCCGGCATTAATGCTTCTTCCATTCAACTACACATCTAAAATAAAAAAATTAGATAAATGAATGTTTATTTTTGTGATTCAGAACCAGTTTAGCGGACACAAATGATAAATGCGGTCATCGGATGAATCGTAGATTTCTTGGGCTATACGGTGTTGGGATTTGGGAGGTAAAAATATTGGCAAAATTCACTAACGACCCGCTTTGACTTCACTGAGTAGTAATATCCTATACAAGTTTGTATGGTGAATATCCACGTGGCTGTATATAAGTGGTTCACTGTCGTCGCACTATGCGGGAATGCCACGTGGCATGATATCTGAATCCCCAGAGCCGAGTACTGTTGGGGCTTGGACGCAGGCGATCATTTCTCTTGTCTGGACAGACAGTTACACTTACAGATCACGGAGATTTCAAATGTTTGGACCGAATTGCCCCTGAATAGCTAAACCATTCAATTCAAACGGGACGGGCATAATCGTAATTTCGAACTACAGTTCCCTCCCTCTATTTTGTTATCTTCCTAAGAGCGTCTCTTCTCTCTGGACCTTTGTTTCACCGCTCGTCTTGAAATCAACGCAACAGTGTCGAATTTGTCTCTGGTTCGATACTCATTTCTCGCCATTTTTTTCTGGGTATGCGCAATCTGGTTCGGTTATGGAGTGGAGCAAATTTTCATTCCTGGACCAGTTTCTGTCGCCGAGAAGGAAGGTAGTTTCTGGGTTCGGTTTCGGTGTTGGGGCTTCGCTGATTGTGCTCACTGTGCTGTTTCTGAGCAATTCTCTCAAGGTCCCTGTGGTCACTCAGTTGCTTCAAGGGTTCAGCAACACAACCAGACCCGTGTCTCTTTCAACTTCTTCTATTGGCCAAGCTGTTGCTAATGCTACTAATGGTAGTGCAGTTGGTGCTCCTGCTTCAGGGTTTCAGATCCCCGTTGATTTGGGGAATAGGGTCGGAGAAGGGACTGTTCTGAACCAGACCCATGAAGCCAATTTCTCAGGTGTTGCAGATTTGGGGGAAATCGTTCGTGAGGCCAAAAATGGTTCTGTGGTTGATGCTGGGAAATCTTCTGAGAAAACCCAGTTGGGGTTGGGGATTTTCGCTGCTAATGTGACTGCTCAGAACATTACTGGAGAAAATTGTGTGGAGGGTTGTTTTGGGGATGGTGATTATGGTGTCAGTGTTAATGGGAGTAGAGGGAATGTGTCAAGTTTGGGAGAGCTTGGTGGGTCTCATGGTGGAGAAGAGAGTGATTTGGTGATTAAGCACAGAAAGTTTGATAAGTCTTGTGATATCTTTGATGGGAGATGGGTGAGAGATGATACAAAGCCTTATTATACTGCTGCTTCTTGTCCTTACATTGACGTGGGTGCTAATTGTCAGCTCAATGGAAGGCCAGATGATGGGTTTATGAAATGGAAATGGCAGCCAAATGGGTGTGACATGCCAAGGTAAACTCTATCTCAATCAATAATGACTAGAAAATGTTTAGAGATTGAAGTGAGAAAGTTTCATGTATTCAATTGGTGTTTGGTATGTAGGAGATTTGACATAAGTTATTTTGTGCCTTGGTGCTCAGACACACATTGAGTCAATCTAGAAAATATGTTATCAACTGACTTTGGTGTATCAGTATTTTCCATAATGGCTTTACTGGCTAAAATTAATAATGCAGTGCTTGAATTGGCCAACAGTCATCTATAGTTCTATGTTGCTTTTTTTGGTTGAATTGTCCTGAATTGATATACTACTCACAGGGGAATGCGAACTTCTTGCAATTTTGAATCCAAGAACCTTTTTCAGTTTAAGATAAAGGCCACATTTGAATACGTTCACTTTGACATTGGTTAATTGGCAGGCTTGGCATTTTTTATATATAGAATTACTCAATACTGCACTTGAATTTAAATTCTTTCCTTACTCCCGTTAATCACTGGCTATGCCCTCAGTTTGAATGCAACCGATTTCCTGGAGAAATTGAGAGGAAAGAGGCTGGTTTTTGTGGGTGATTCGCTGAACAGGAACATGTGGGAGTCCCTGGTATGTATCCTCCGCCAGAGTGTAAAAACCAAGAAAAAAGTCTATGAAATTGCTGGAAGAAAAGAGTTCAAAAAGAAGGGGGTTTACCGTTACAGATTTGAGGCAAGTTTCTTTAAGTTCTTTATGGGCTGTGACAAAAAATCTTATATTGTTTCTATAACTCTCCCTCATTCTGTATTTGTAGGACTATAGCTGTTCAATAGAGTTGGTAACTGCTCCATTTCTTGTCTGGGAATCGGTCCATAAGAATAAGAGTGGATCATTTGAGACATTAAGACTTGATTTGATGGACCGGACAACCTCACTGTACCATGATGCTGATGTCATAGTTTTTAATACAGGCCATTGGTGGACGCATGAGAAAACATCGAAAGGGTGAGTATTGCGCGTATAACGTTCTATATAATGTTAAGAACTTTAAATCCTTCACTTATGGATGTTGTGATGTTCGAAGGAATTTCATATTCAAAAAAACAAAAGAACTAAACTCGAAAGGAACTTTAAATTAAAAAAAAAACAAAGATTTTAGATTTGTGTTTTCTTGTATGCAAATTGTTGATTACAAATTTGAATCTCTTGGCTTGTATTCATCGCGTTTTGTGGTTTTTTAGAGAAGACTACTACCAAGAAGGAAACTATGTGCATCCAAAACTTAAGGCCTTGGAAGCATATAGGAGAGCCCTCACCACTTGGGGCAGATGGATCGACAACAACGTGAATCACAACAAAACTCAAGTTTTCTTCAGAGGATATTCAGAGACTCATTTCAGGTATAAGATTGTCTCACCCTTATCCTTGCTACTTGAACACTCTTCGTTACATTTTTTCATTCTTACATATGGTTGCATATTTTCTTAGCTTTTTCTTGAATTTTGAAAACCTTTGCTATTTCAGAGGTGGTCAGTGGAACTCGGGAGGACACTGCCACAAAGAAGTTGAGCCAATTTTCAACGATACTTACTTATCGAACTACCCTTCGAAAATGAGAGCTTTGGAGTATGTTCTCCGAAGAATTAAAAGTCCCGTGACATATCTGAACATAACTAAGCTTACTGATTACAGAAAAGATGGGCACCCTTCAATTTACAGAAGGGCATACAAAACTTTAAAACAACAAATTGCTGCCGAGAGCTCTCAAGACTGCAGCCATTGGTGCCTGCCTGGTGTACCAGACACTTGGAATGAATTGTTATACGCATCTCTCTTACAGTCTGGAAGAGGTTCTTGGAAGAACTAAAGAGTAATGTGCACAAACTACGTTTGCATGATAATTTATCATTCTTTTGAGGAAACAAAACTCCTTCATGTTCATAACAATTTTCCGAATCAGGCTCGAGCTGTAACATTCAGTGTTATTGAAAACGATAATGTATATATGTTTCGTTCTGATTTGTAAACAGGTGATTGAATTGAAAGATGGTCATATATATGGTCAAGTGAACTAATATTGAATCTATTGTGGATAAGTTACAGTTAAGTTTGGGCTGGACAAAGTGGATAATCTCAAAGCATACAATTCAAAGAGCACTGACTTTTTGAAGTGCTCTTTTAGCCTTGTTGAGCATCTTCAAGTTACAGAGACTGTCTCTTGGAAGTTACAAGGGTAAAATGAGTAGATTATTCAGTATAATAGCAATTAGATGCTCAGTTTTCTCGTCATATAGTTTACAGTGTACTGATTATGCATTCTAACGCGGAACTATTCCCTGCTTGTTGCAGGGATGTCAACTGAAGGGTTCACAATGAGCATTGATGTAAAGGTAAGGTTATTATTATCTTATGACCGTCTTTCACGCGATAGTAAATCTTTTTAAGATGCTGATAATGAAAGTTGTTTGATTGGTTATTTAAAATAGAAATCATGTTTTATTTTGAGTTAAATGTTGAAACTTTCTATTTGGTTCTTGCATTCACAATAAATTTGTTTTAATACTTCATAGCAGAAACAAAGAATCAAGAACCTTGGTGCGGGCAACTGTGGGTATAGATGAAGACGAAAACTAGAAGACCAGAAACTGGCCAGAAAGCAAATCAACGTTTCATCAACTGCAAAAAAAAGCCAGTACTTTTCAAACACAAACCTTGCTATTACCATTTCAAATTCTTGCTTACATAATACAGAAACCTTTTACTTCTGAAACATGAAACCTAGCCAGGACTGTCTGAAATAGACAATCCTCTTTAGAAGCATAAACTTATTATTCCATACACACAGCATGATACACAGACATTATAAATATAGATAGAAACACATATAATAAGCCAATGATGACTAGTCAGGACTCTGTACCAAGTCCATTGCCGATTTTGTGACTTGCCGGTTTGCCAGGCACTAACCAAGACCTCCTGCTACTACTTCTTCATGCGCTGGCTTTTGTTGAACAAGAAGTAGCTGAGAGGCAATGGCCAGGCACAGACAAACTGATAAATTTTGGGGAGTGGAGAGCAATCTTTCACTCCACCAGCCCCCATGCTTGTTCAAGACCCAATCCCTTAGGATGATATAGATTTTGTTGCCCAGATAGTGAGTAAGTACTTCCATGCCTATCAGCTTCAAGAAGATCTTGAAGCTGATAGGATGGGGCTTATTTGCATGTCTCTCCCTCTATCCTATAGGGCTCTTGCTAAAGCTAGTGGAGATGTTAGTGTCTTCATGGTGGCTCTTTAAATAGCTGGTAAGTTTGAGAAGTTGTGATATGAATTTTTTTATATTTTGCATCATCCAAAACCAACCTTGCTTTTTCTTCATATTTTGAAAAAAGTTGGGAATTGCTAAGAAAAGTTTTAAGCCACCTGTCTTTCCTCCTCACTATCAAATGACCATCTTACCCTTCACTCCATTATAAAAGATTGTCTTGGATTATATAAAAAAAAACTTGAAATTAACAAGGGTGTTAAGTACTGTTTGAATCTATTCACGTTTACATAGTAAATTTAAGCTTTGGGATATAAGCTTTAATTTTGAAGTGGGTCAAGCTTTAACATGGTATTAGAGGCCTGGTTAGTGGTGGATCTCTCCTTGCCATATGTTCGGACTGTAAAGGGCCATGGACATAGTCAGGCTTTAACAAACAGGTTTACTTGAAATTGACAAGGGTGTTAAGTCCCGTGTTGATAAGATATGATCTCATTCACTTATTCAAATAATAATCTAAGCCTCCGTCTATAAATTTAAGTTTTTAGCTGAGTCGAGGCTTTTACAAAGAGTTTAGTTGAAATTTTGAGAACTATCAAGGGATAGATCCGCCTATTCACACAACAGGCTACTTTTTGTTGGTTGGCCTTTATAATTATTGGAGTCTTTTGCTTACTTTTTTCTATTGTATCATGCATCCACTAACTCATGTTCATATCCAACTTTTTATATCTCCTAATCATCTTACTTGCCCACTAATCCATTTTTTGTGGGAGCCAAGACGCCATATCCACAACCACAACTACCAAGTCAAGCCATCTCTCTTGGCACAACCCACTACAGTAAATCCTAAAAATGAGCTCAACATATGTAACACACCAAGCTGATGAGCCCTAGCTGAAGCCAAGAACCAAAACCCCGAAAACCATAGTGATTTGACTAAGCTAAAATGATTACCAATCTTAATCACCAACCCTAAACCTTATTCCTTAATCATGGTAAACAAAATTATCTGCAATATTCCTAATCTACTATTATCGCCGCCTCTTCCCCCAAGCAAAATATCCTTTGATGTTTGAATTTGTTAGTCTTGGATTATGAATTTGTGATTGAGTTATGGGTCTCAAACGCGGATAGGTCGAGAGTTCGATTAACGAGAGAACTCTCGAATCCTATGACACCTTTAGTATATCTTTTACTAAATTAGTTGACTGATTAATTTTTTTTCTTTCATCTTCTCACACATACTAGTGTCCACTAATCTTATGAGCTAAATGCAATGGAAAGTGACCTAAATTATAGTAATGGAGAAATGTATGTGGTAATGCAATTAACATATTAAGAAAATGAGATAATGCTTAACTAAATGCATTAGTAGCTCTATAATTATGGAGCACTAATCCTTTTGAAAATGGCATGTTCCCTTGTTGTCATGTGGTTCTAGTAACATAAAAAGATTTGAAAGGTTCTGAGAAATCGTAGAGTTCTCTCGTTCGAGCTTTCAATACATCCACTTAAGACTCATAACTCAATCCTAAACCGTGACCTGAGACCTTAACATATTCGAACACTAGACCAGCCAAACAACTCTAGTGGGTTAAGATTTTTCATGTTGTGAAGAAATCCTAGGACCCCAAACATTTTTTTAATAGTTATGGGGATTTGGCGATTTGCACTGTTGAGCTCATTGACAAGTAGGGTTGTGTGCACCACCCAATTTGCCAAACTGTTTCTGAAGTTGAAAAACAAAAGTGAAGCTCATGTTCATGTCTTGGAGTGGAGTGGACTGTCATGAATGACTCTTCTTTTTGCTATTATCTTCTAGAAAACACTCATCAGCTGTCTTGAAAGATTTTTCTGGATTTTATGCCCAAAGACAGTGACCTCCTCCTCAGAAATGCACCCAATAATTACACTTGGACTAACCACTCACTAGCTCCCTTTACTTTTCTACTCTATTTTTCTTTCCTTTTCTATTGAGCCAAACAAAAAACATGTAGACCTCACTCGTTTGTTTTCTTCTTTCCGTTGCAGGTGCTTGTGTGGATTATTACCTGGTTTGGTGTTTGGTTACCAGGAAAATAACTGGCAAAACCACTTTAGGTAAGTTGGGGGTGATGAGATGTTTATGATTAGTACCCATGAAATGAAATGACAAGATTAGCACATTAATGTTTTGGGATTATTGGTTAATGCATGGGTTTGGGAGAGAGTTTTTGTGACTAATCTAGGTTTAGTGTAGGGTAATTACCCTTAATGGGCTTCATAATCATCATCCATATTCTATTGAACATGACTGATATAATAAATAATTATGTGTAATGCTTGATGAGTTTTAAATTAATTTTGAATGTATGAAAATAAGAAATATGAAGCCAACTACAGTGGAGTACTGTAAATGTAAATACACGAGGAACATGTTTTTGTAATTATAGGGAGGTTTCACATTTTATAAGCTAATTGATTGTTTTATTTGTAAAGGGTACGATTTGTATGGTATCGTCGTAAATTGAAACGCTCGATCACATAATCAGACAAACCTTTGATGGGTCGATTACTAAATTTCACGAATATGCAATTTTATCATAATTAAGGACAAGAATACCCATGGTTAATTATTCTATTTTCTATACCAATCCTGTACAAAAATCATAACCAAAACTAACAAATTTTTCTTCTTAAGCATGACCTCCAAACTCCATAGGTTATTTAAAATTTTATTTTTGCAAAGATTAGAAATAAACACATTCAAATTCCAAAAAAGAAACACAAGTATTTTTTTTTTTTTGAGTTCAATATATTAATACCCATCTTTACTGAATTCTCATATACATATACATGCACGTTTAAACTTATATAAGACTTGAACGTGCCAAGAGACTGATGACATTTTTACCGTATAATAAAAATTAGTGTTACATATATCGCAAATATTGAGTGGGATGTGATGTGAGACATAGAATAATTAGAGATCCAAAGCAAAATGCATATTATTTGTGAAGCATGAACGTGACATGGGTCTTGGGCTTCCCAATCATGGGTTGGGCCTTTCTTTAGAAGGTCCAACTATAAGCCTCGGGGCAAAAAGATTTTTTACTGTTCCGGGTTGAATCCGTCAGCCCAATATAATTTGAGCCGGTGTTTGGGCTCCTTAAATTTCATGATTCATATAAATTGTTCCTCGTCTTCATTTTTTCTCTCTTCGTAAAGGAATAGATTAGGGAAAATAAAAGATAGACCCTAAACTAAACATTGTCTACGCTTACCCTCCTTAACTTTTAACTCACTTAAGTACTTCCATCAACTTTTACAAAAAGTTATCATTATTTGTGTTAATTATCGGCAACACACTAATAGCTTCTTGAAACATTTAATTGATTTGACGTCATTTGAATAGAG
>JAYMTP010008129.1:0-10368 GCA_036897365.1 Geranium brycei | reverse complement strand
GTTTTTTTTTTTCCTACCTTCAATTATATATATATATATATATATATATATATATATGCGCATTCTCATCTTTCAACATGGGAATGAAAAAAGGGTGATATGGGGGAATAGTATGATAAGAATAATAGTAATTATTAATATTGATCTCCTTCAAAAGATGACTTATATTTCCAAACAAAATAACCCAAATGTAGCCTTATAGTAATAGGTTTTATCGTTGAACAAAAAAATATTCAACAATTAATATTTGATTATGGAGCTTTGTGTGCAGAGCATGAGCTTTCCCTTTACTTCCAACTAGCTAAAATTGGCCTATTATCTCCGCATGTAACAAATGATAAAAGACTACGGTTCGTCGTGTAAATACATCAAAACGGTCTTGCTAACAAAGGGAGTTAAAACATGTTCCTCTTAATATCTTGTGAAATCGTATTAATCCATTGACATCTGAGAATTTGATGTTTTGAGGACCTTACAGTGATTTATCATAAGTCTGTTATCATATCCATGTTGTTTGCCATATCAATCATTACATAAACTGCATCTCTCCTATAGTTAAATACAAACATAAGATTTCTAACACCCAGGAATCAGAGCACCTGACGAGGTTTTTTTCCCCTCAGAACTTTACAATTATCTTAGCTAGGACATGAAGACACCATAAAGGATAGCAATTTTTTTATCAAAACGTATGATTAACTTTCTTCGGACTTTAGAATGCTGTTTGCTTCAGAAAAGGAAAGATACTTAAACTCTTGGACCAAACCAAATTGCATAACATTAATAATCCTACTTACAGAGCACACTAGCATTTTCTGTTTTCTTTTAGTATAACTTTGAAGAAATTTAGAACTGCAAATCTACTTTAAATGGTTGCATCAAGCTCACCTAAGTAAAAAAAATGTTGATCTACATTATCACCATTGATAATGAACATAGTACTTTAAACACAAGATATTTAATGCTTCATCTGAACAACCAAAACAAAAATATCCCTTAAATTGCCAACTAATCATCATAAAATATAGATGTATTCACATTCACATTCACATTGGTTATGTTCTACTCTTAAGATTGTTATTCTAGAACCTGCGACAAGAACGGAAACAAATAATAAACCTGAGGCATATATGGAACACATTGACCTTAAGAGTAGATTATGGCCCTTTAGAGTGAAAGGGAAATATTCGAGCCACAGGTGCTCCAGGCAACAACAACCATTAAATACGTTCAATAGAGTATCCGGATGAAGAAGAATTGAATAGAGTAACCCGGCAAGAGTGGATAGAAGAGGTGATGAATGATCATAAAAGCGAGAATAACAATTAGAGTACAAATGCACGTAAGTTGAGATGAAACCATTGAGCAACATTCTAAAATCATAAAAACTATGGAAAAAGATAAAAAAAAATATCTGGACAAGGACAAGGACAAGGAGCTAACTGAAAGTTGCCCAAGTAAAAGAACAGTTTTGAGATAGGGAAAAATGTCAGCAAGATATTTTGCAAAAGAAAAAAAAAGGAATGGCGAACCCACCTATTTTCATGGTCAGACCCAGTTGGTAAGTGGGCGGGATCAACAGCCCTTTACGAGCCTAACAAGAAATTATTGTTTATAATGCTAAAAGTGAGCTTATAATCTTTTCAATGTGAGATGAGAATTACAACAACATTCAAATATGCCATTCTATGTTTTAAATTCTTCTCATTTTAACTTCTAAGTAACCAAAAAAAATGCATCACTCTTAGCCCTTATACACAGCTAAATGCAGATTCTCCAAATCTAAATACTAGTTTCTCGGATTTAAAAACAAAATCTCGAACTTCAATTCACACTGCGCAATAAAACCGAAATTTCAGGATTCGTGGAAAAATGTCTATATGAACCTAACTTAAATATCCATGCTAGGTTCAGCTGATGGATTCGCACATCCTAGAACAAAATAGACTGAAAGTTTATTCAAGAGAAAAAGAAAGAAATAAAATCAGCAACATTCATAGGACGGATGTGATCAATGATTGCTGTAATTAACCAAAATTATCATAAAATTAAATACATTAAATAAAATAAGGGTATAATCGATAAATTAAGTGTTTCAAATTTCAAAATCCTAGTAGGACATCAATTACAAATTGGGTTGAATATATTCCTAATCATTTCACAAAACTATAGTCAACCTACAACTTATCACCACAATCATGACTTATTATGAATCTACGATCATGAACGACAAGCTACCGTCATGCTCATCAGACGGCTTTGACGGGAAGAAGAATGGGCTATTCTTTTTGTTTTACTACTTTTTTTGTTGTATAATATATGTTACTTTCATGAGATAATTATTCTAACATAATTATTTCATTTTTTGAAATTAATGAAATATATATTGATGTATGAAAATGAATCATGTACCGAGATATGAAAATGAAACATGCCAAGTATATTAAATTGAAACATATATAGTGGTATGAAAATGAGCGTATTCTAACGAAACATGTAATGTGTAAAAGATGAAATATAAACGAAACCAACAATTTTTTTGTGTAAATCATGTAATCGTAGTAATTTTTTTGTAAAAATGATTGTAATCGTAAAAAAAATAATGAAATACCAAATAATGAAATAGTAAAATTGAAATCACATAAATTCGTTTCATCATTTATTCGTTTCGTTAGTTAAATTAATGAAATATGTATTGTTATGTATGAAAATGAAGCATGTACCGAGATATGAAAATGAAGCATGTCTAGTATATTAAATTGAAACATATATAGTGGTATGAAAAATGAACGTGTTCTAACGAAACATGTATTGTGTAAAAAAATGAAATATAAACTTCCTCGTACAAATAAAATCATCAATATTTTGTGTAAATCATGTAATCGTTGTAAATTGTTTTTGTAAAAATGATTGTAAACTTACAAAAAATAAAAAATGAAATACTAAATCATGAAATAGTAAAATTGAAATCACATAAATTCGTTTCATCGACATATTGAAATCATGAATTGACCACCATAACAAATATTATCGTACTGTACCATTAATTCGTTTCATCCAAATAAATCGTTGATTCGTCCAATTGGTTTAAAGACATAAATGATGTAATTAATTATAGGATCTTCAGAATTAATAATGGTCAAAATTAGGAAAGAATCGTGGTATAATATATATAAAAAAATCAACTATAATAAATCACCAAAATTTATGGGATTGAGTCCAACTTGCACTCAACCATTAATTCGTGTACAAGTACATTGTTACCCCTTTGGTTTAATCAAATCTGGCGATAGTAAATTCATAAATATAAATAATTACAGCTTAATGCTACTGAAAAATGAAAACAAATCTGGTTCATCAATTTTATAATCTAATCATTATTATTAGTTATTATTTTCTCATTTAAGGTGTGGATTCTCACTTGATTACAAGCCTACTTTTGTATATAAATATTCTTAATTAAAAACGAAACACTTAGAATTTTACTACCATTTCCACCCACAACATATAACAGTATGAAAATATTTTAAAATATGCTTTATATTTTGAAAAACTTTTTTTAGTGATCAAAATAACATTTTTTCATATTTTCAAACTATTTAAAGTTTAATTGCATAAATGTCTGATTAATCTTTAAATTTCCGAAAAACTTGCTAATATTCAAGGTCAAGACCAATCCTTATTTTAAAATTTTTAAAAGTATTTCTTATATTCGATATTTAGGGTAGTTACATTTCATTATCTTGTACTATATTGTGCCAAACTACTCGAAAAGTTGTTAAAAAATTTTAAATTCTAAAGTTCTCATCCTGGATGTCGTCCCCCCACTACACCGTGAACACCCAGGCGGATCTTCACGTTTATCTAATCCTTATTTCTAGACTCGCCTAATTTTTTTACTACGCCAAGTCACTCGGAGTATCATTTGAGGTAGACGAAGAAGGCTTGATTGACAGTATCGGGAAAAAAAACTTGTTTTCGCCGCCAACCCGACCATTGAATTCCTAGTCTAGGGATCCAGAGGTCACTACTACAATAACTTAACCAAGATCATGACGGGTGAACATCGTTTGACATAGTAAAGAAGTCAAATCCTAGTTGACTTTTCCGATTTCGTCTAATCAGAAGTCAATTTGTGGTGGAATTAGCTTCAAACTTGTCATCATTCTTGTATACAACATGCACAAACTATTGAACGGTTTTGATTATTCGAAAAGAAAGAGCTTTGCAACTTACTCTTTTGGGTTAGTAGCAACATCTATCTATTGCAACTTACATGTATTTTGTTAGTTGCAAAAGATAGTTTGACAACAAATATACTTAGTTGACCAATTTATTTTCAAACACCAAACTGATAAAAAAAATTACATTTTTGCAAATTCAATCTGATGGATGTAAAGATATATTTCATTTAACATGTGAGTTAAAATTTGAGAACTCTTTTACTTCATTTAATATGGGTAATACATATCATTTGTGAGAAGCCGTTCATCTTAAATTTGTTAACTCTATTGATTTTATAATTATTTTTTGGTCGATTAAAATAAATTTTATGTGAAAATGATCTCAAACACATATCAACTCATGTGAAGGGTCCTGATTATTGATATCATTATACCGATATTTGAAAATAGGCGTGTTTAGATAGGTTGGAGGGTTTACTTTACCTAACCCTAAACTACTAATTTCATCACGTTATATTGTTCTCAAAAAATAATTAGGTCTGTAACCGTACGGATGTGACCAGGAGTACATCTGAGTAAGTTGGTGAAAATTTGAATTTACTTGACTAATAACTTAACCAAGATCATGACAGGTGAACATCGTTTGACATAGGTAAAGAAGTCAAATCCCAGTTGACTTTTTCCGATTTCGTCTAATCGGAAGTCATTTTGTGGTGCAGTTAGCTTCAAAATTATTAACATTCTTGTGTACAACATGTACAAACTATTGAGGGGTTTTGTTTTGAAAACAAATATTGCAACTTACTCTTTTGGGCTAGTAGCAACATCTATCTATTGCAATTTACATGTATTTTGTTAGTTGCAATAGATAGTTTGACTAAAAATATACTCATTTGACCAATTGGTGTATTACAACTAATTTAATAGTGTTAGTTGCAGAAAGTGAGTACTATGACTCAAATTGCCTAAAGTGTTTACTGCAACCAACACTATTTGTGCGAGTATCATAAAGCACTTTTTGCACCAGTGGGTTAAACGTTTTTTACCTGGAATGCTAGAGGCCTCAAGGTCTTCCTATGCATAAACTGTTGGCGCCCTTTATCCATGCCACCCATCTGAATTTTGTTTTATCCAAGAGACTAAGTGTACATATTTTTCTCCCTCAATTTTTTTCGATCTTGTGATTTTACAGACAATTAATTATGAGCATGTGTATGCCCCTCTTGGGGTACTTCCGGTGGCTGCCTTTCTTTATGGCACATCAGTGTTTCTAAGGTTGAGTTTTTGTCGCCAAGGGACGATTTGATTCGTTGGATAGGGGCATGCATTGCATTGGGGACCTACTATAATATTTATGCATGTGTGCTGCTACCTGCTATCTACATCAGGGGATATGGCAAGTTTCAATGACGAGGAATAATGACCATTTGTGGGTGAGGTCGTGACTCTTTCGGTGGTCTTAATTTCTACAGTTATGGCTCTATGCATATTCGCTTCTTCGAGCTCGTGAGGGTAGCTCTAGCGTCTTCTTTATCTCTTCGCCCTTAGATCAATCTTTAAACTATGTTTTATTTTTGAAGTGCTTACATGCACGTTTTGGATGTGTTTTCTTACACTCTGTAACTTTTTTCTTTAGAAATTTTTTTCGCTATATAATTTTTCTGTGTCGCTGATAAAAAATATTTTTGACCTATTAAATGCAACATTTGAACACGGTGAATCTTTTTGTTTTGTATCATATATAATACAGGGTTAAAAAGTAATGGCACAAATGACAAAATTAAAGATGTATGATGAGTCATATGAAGTTTAGAAACTATAATAGTGCAGGTGTTCGTCCTTGGCCATTTGGAGGAGAGAGAAGAATATATGGTTTCAAACTCATGCTTTTAAAATTTTAAATGACAATTATAAATATTTTGGGCATTTTTATTGAAAATTAATGGAGATTTAATAGTATTGGTGATGTAACATAAAATGAAAATGTGTCAATCTTAATTTAATTCTTCCTCACTCTGTGCACAACAGGATTCGAAATCTAAACCTCTCTATCAATAGTGTGAAGTTCAAACCGTTACGGTGTCTTCTTAAGAATAGAAAAATTCGATTCTTATCGGTTTGATTGTTGTACATTATATATAATAACGGTGATTAATAAATTCGAAGCTTGGTTTCAAAAACATAAATGGAAGAAAAGAGGCCACGTCTTCACATGTAGAAGTAGAAGCATATATATCATATCATATAGTTACAATTTGATGAAATGGGAAAATGTATCAACAGCAAGCAACAGGGGACAAGTGAAATATATAGTTTCATTTGTGGTTATTAATTGGCAGTGGACGCGTGTCATTCGACATCAAATGTCTATCTATCATCCTTATCTTCATTTTTCATGCATGAGAGGCCTTGTAATAAAGTTATTATCCATAACATGCATGAGAGGCCACGTACATATGACAGGTGGCGCCAGCAGGGGCAGTCCCCTACGCACACGTGTCCCGAGTCATGCAGCGACACCGCCATGCCAATGTGGCACTGTCCATCAATTGCCTCTCATTATAAAACTCTCTTCTCACTCTTTTATTCTCATCTGAAATATACAAACTCTGTTAATCATCAATATAATCAATTAAGCATAATGGACTCTCAGCCTCAATTAGTGCGTTCTCAGTTCCATGACCAATACGGTCCCGACCGAGATCTTCATGATCGTCACACAGGTCTTATATCATATATGTATAGCTAATTTGTTTATATGTATGATTTCAATATTTATCTTATGTATATTTATTTTAATCATTAATTTGTTAGGTGAAGGTGATGATGAGCATGAGAAGAAGTCGGTTCTGAAGAAGGTGAAGGCCAAGGCAAAGAAGCTCAAAGACACCCTGACAAAACATGGGCACGGTCACGACCACGAGCACAACAATTACATCATTCAGGACGATCATGACCTGGACGAGGAGGAGGAAGATGACGAAGAAGTAGTTTATGACCATGAAGTTCACGGTAGAATATATCCTTACCTGCTTTGTTTCTGCTCGATCAACAGCTAGATATGCATATTAATTAAGTTGCATCATGTGTTTGTAAATATTATTGTGTAGGTGGTACTGGAAAGAGGGCAGTGCCTGGGCGAATGGGCCGCTCCGGGGGCAATATGGGAAAGGCGGGCGTGATTGGCGGTACGAATCTGCCGCTGCAGCAGCCAGAAAGCGTGGCCCAACCACCCGCAACAGTGGTAGTGGTGGACAAGTACGTGGCTGCTACTGACCCATCCAAGATTTTACTCTATGGTAGAGATGAAGGGGTCAATCTGGACAGACCCAGAGGGGGCTTGGAGGAAGATCCTGACGCTCCCAATGATATTCATATTCCTGCTAATTATCAGACCAAAGTCGCCGGTCCCACTCATGCAGGTATATATGGTATTTGAGTGTGCTTGGTTTACGGGTACTCAGGGAAAGTGACGTTTTTAATATTATGACACTATATAGGTTATTAATTTGATGGTATTGATGATGCAGGTGGCCAGGAAATGGACGTGACTCCAATCCTTGACTCATTTGGGAGGGTGAGTGTTCATGACGAAATAAATAGATCAAAGCCACCGAGAGAGGACTTGATCAATCAGTACTCAACAGGGACTGGGACACACAACCAGTTTTCTCCAGACCCATTTCCCCAAACACAACAACAACAGCAACACCACTCCGATTCATCATATACTGGAACTGGAACCCACAACCAGCTTTCTCCGGAGCCATTTCCTCAAGCACAACATGATGAGTACTCTAATTTACCATATACCGGAACTGGGACCCACAACCTCTTCGCTTCTACTGAGCCTACCTATCACCATGATCACGACTCTGATCCCATCTTACCGGTTACCGGCACACTGTCAAGTCACAATTACTCTACACAACACGCTGATGATCACGAGTATTCAGGAGGAAGAGGCCTTGTGGACTTTGCTCCGGAGAAAGTTCTGCCTAGAGAGAGCTCGGTGCCTCTCGAGTACTCGAGAGAGTGGCCTAAAGATGAAAGCGATGGGAGCAGCAGCTACACGGATAAGATCTCATCGGCGGCAATCTCAGCCAAGAACGCCGTGGCATCGAAGCTGGGCTATGGAGAAGGAGAAAATGTAAACAACAACAACAACTACAAACCGATCACCGCCACAGCAACGGAGTACGGGAAGAAAATGTACGAGAAGGTGGCGGGAGCGGGAAGCGCGGTGATGTCGAAGCTGCCAGGAATGGGAGCTGGGACGGAGGAGCAGGACAAGGGGGTGTCGGTGAGGGAGTACATAACGGAGAAGCTGAGGCCGGGGGAGGAGGACAGGGCGTTGTCGGAGGTGATAAGCGAGGCACTCCACAAGCGGAAGGAGGAGACGGGGAGGAAGGAGGAGGAGCCGATGGGGGCGGATGAGATAGAGAGGGTGGCGGAGAGGGTCACCGAGTCGGAGGAGGTGAAAAGACAATTGGGGACAGGGGAGGACAAGGTGGGGCACAAGGTGGCGGAGAATTATGTCAACAGTCCGGAGAGTGGAGTCGTCAACAAGCTCACAGATGCTGTTGGCTCGTGGTTCATGGCGTCCGATCCGACTCATTCGTCTCCCACTAAACCGTCCGATCCGACCCAACCTTCTCCCACGAGACAGGGGGAGTGATGTTTTCAGTGTCTATTATGTTTTTCTTATGTCATGATCATCAGTATTTTCATTGTTAGTGTCAAGAAGCTTTTGTTTTAATTTCAAGTCTTTGGATTTCACGTGTTTGAGTCAGATGTTGATCTGACTTTGTGTATCTATGATTTTTATTTCTTTTAGTTTGTGCTTCTCTACTTGTTCTTTATGCCAAAATATTTTGATCCATCTAGTTTGGGATGTTAGATTGAGGTTATATATAGGACTGACTTAATATCTTATATTTAAGAATTACTCAAATTACAAAATATCTATTTTGAGTTCTCTGACGTGTTGGATATAATGGGGAGAGATTCTCAATTGGCTTCTAACTGGAGAGCGAGAGCTGGGGGTGCAGCAGCAACTGGAGCGAGCGGAGTAAACAACAAAGTATGGGCATCAGTGGTGAGAAAAAGGAAATCTTTGTGGGTTGGGATTGAACAGCGCGCACTCTTTTCAATTCTTATATGTAAACTACCTTTGGATATCATGAATTTTCGACTGGAAAACTTGTTCTCCAGATATGGAGTAATCACCAGGCACATATATCTTGCAAATCTGATCGACCAAGGCAAGCGATATGGGTTTATCCACTTTCGCTCCCAGGAGGATGTTGGTCATGCGATACGTACTATGAACAGTATTTGGATGCGGGAGGAAAGGCTACTAGTTACTCCAGGGCGTCGACCTTACCGCGGAAACTTTTGTCAATGGAAAATTCACATGTCCAGATGGATGGGATTAGAGAGAAAGTATTGGGGACAAGCAACCCACGATGGAGAAATTATTGAGATGTTGTGTTGTGGTTGTTGTTCGGAAAGGTCTCTTGGCAGACCTTGTTCACTCTCAGATGTGTGAACGGGGTTGGGAGGGAATGGAGATACTCAATTTAGGAGGACGTGTTTTTCTTATTTCGTTCTCTTCATGGGAGGCTAGGGATGAGGTGAGGGGTAAAGGTTGGGAGCCGCTAAAAGATTGGTTTTTCGCGTTCAGGGATTGTACGGACATGTTGATGATCTCAAGGAAGTGTCTACGGTGGTGGAAATTGTGGGTCTCTAATACACGGATGCCGTCATTGAAAAGTATTATAAAAAAGAAGAGTCAACACGCAGCATAACCAAAATAAATAGGAAAAATAGTATTTACTAAAGGGGAAATTTACGATCACTCTCAAATATGTGAGTTTTTCACGTCACTACCCTCAACTACTTTTTATTTCATGTCATTGCAGTGAACTATTTTTATGTTTCACCATTTCTAACAGAGTTAAATTTGATATAAGATATTTATACTACCCGTATAATAATATTTTCAAAATTTTCAAATATATTTCTTCTAATCTTTTTTTTCAAAAAATATTTTTTATCACGTAAATAATAAACACGTTTTTCATAAAAATATTAAAAATAAAAAACCAATTACAACGACGTTTTTAATTTTTAATATATTTTATTTAAAAAATAATAATATTCAAATAAGTTTTTTATTATT
>JAYMTP010008128.1:0-10369 GCA_036897365.1 Geranium brycei | reverse complement strand
AAACCGAGAACCGACCGGTTCAGTCCCGGTTTTCAAAAATTGTAACCGAAATCTGTCCGGTTATACCCGGTTCCGGTCGGTTTTTCGGTTTCCGGTCTATTTTGGACAACCCTATATACAAGGGTACTCTCTAGCCCGAAATCCTTTGTGTTTGAAATTATTTGACTTGTCAAGTAGTAAGTGACACACTTGACACCTTCATTTAGTCTCGACTCACTGACACAAGGGTTGTCACTTTTCATGTATCAAGATTCAAATTAAATATCTCATGTATATTAGTGTGAACTTTTTATCAAAAATAAAAATAAATATATAGAACATTATTTCATTACTATGCAGCCATCAGTTTTTCTAAAACTTAACAGCAGAGTATGTAAGAATCTAAATTTCCTCTGGTTGAGCCTCAAATTTAAAAAATAATGCCCCTTTAGACCCCAATCTATCCACTATATATTTTGGCATACTTTCCGGCACACCTTCAAAACGCCGGTGAGTCTATAAAATAAAATGCCATGGAAAGGTAGTGGACCATTAAAGCCTCATTTAGCTTAACTGATGCATAATTGATTCGTCAACTCATTAACTGGGGCACCATTGCCTCATTAAATACCTATTAAATATATTTATGAAGGTCATTATAGAAATAATTAAGTATTAATTTGGTAGAATTCATGAGCGAACACGTGTCATCTTCTCGCCGCTTGGCCTATACCTTATCGGTACGTATTCATTATATCGGCCATGTTTGGCCTCTAGTGAAAAATCGCATATACAAAGTTTAGAATCAAATCAACATAAAAAATAAAATAAAAAAACTCATAGAATACTCAAAATTTGTACATCACTCCTACTCCTACTCCTAATAGCAACCCCAATCACATGTTTTTTTTTTGTTTTATTGTAAAAACATTCTAATCAATATTTGGGCGACTACTTGAAGGGACGACAAGCATAACCGGTGCAGAGACCGGTCGTGCTGCTGTACGGGAACAGAGCCACGGGTCGGGTCATGGGCAGCTCCGGCACGGGTCTGTCGGCGCTCAGCATCTCCACCACCTCGGTCATTGTGGGCCTCCCCTTGTTCTCGTTGAGCGTGCAGAGCAGCGCTATCTCCACCACGCGCCCCACCTGCTCCGTGTTCACCACCGCCCCCATCCTCTGATCCACCACCTTGAGCCTCTCGCCGCCCTCGTGCAGCCTCCACGCGCGCTCCACCAGCTCCGGCGCCTCCGGCAGCACCCTCTTCCTCCCCGCCGCCACCTCGAGAGCGAACACCCCGAACTCGAACACGTCGGCCTTCTGGCTCACCGCCTCCTCGAACCGCTTCGACTCGTTCCCCGGCAGGACGAACCCGAAGTCCCCGAGGACCGCCCGGAAGCTGACGTCCAGGAACACGCTCGTCGTCTTCATGTTCTTGTGCGCCAGGTCTCGAGAGTTGAGGAAGGTTAGCGACTCGTCGACGTCGCGGACCACCTTGTTAACACCGAGATCGATTAGATGACCGATAACAAAACTCCAGCACGAGTGGACACATATTAAAAGCTAACTTTATTATGTAAATGTCTAAATAAAAACTAATGACATTATATGACCATACAATAAGTTAAACTAATAAATGATTATAATGAGTGAGATAGTTGATCCAGTGAATTGAAATATCACCTTAAACCGACGCGTCCAGGGGAGTGCTCCGACACCGAACAGCCACTTGTCCAGGCTTCCGTTGGGGCAGAACTCATAGACGACGATCGTCTCCTTGTTGTCCTGGCACCACCCCCGGATCGGGACCAGGTTTGGGTGCCGGATCCGGCTCATCGCTCCGATCTCCTTCAGGACCCGCTTCCGGTCGAGCCCGTTCGAGGTCAGGAACTCCGCCGAGAGCCGCTTGACGGCCAATTGAGACCCGTTGGGGAGCTTCCCCCTGTAGAACACGCCCATGGCATCGCTGCCCAGAATCTCCGATTCGCTGAAGAATCTGGTGGCCGTGAAGATCTCCGAGATCGAGAAGCGGCGGGGCTTGTTGGGCGGCCTCGGCCGCCCCTTCTTCTCCGGCAGCGCGATCGCGCTCGACTCGTCGTTTTTCCGGCGCCAGCTTGTGTAGAAGAAGACGAAGAGCACGATCAGGCCCAGACCCACCACGGCGGCGAAGATTAAGTAGCTGACCGGAGGCTCGCTCCTCGGCTTCTCTCCGGTGGCGGTGTCGATCGCGATCCGGCTCTCGCAGGTCTCCATGTTGGGGACTCTGAGGTAGGCTTGGCTCGTGGAGGTGAAGTTCCAGGACATGATTTTATGGATCTGGGTGTGGTTCCCGGTCGAAGCGGAGAATCCGACGAACATGTACTCCTTCAGGTACGGCGACAGGTCGAGGGCGCCGGAGAAAACGGGATTCGCCGGAAAAGCGCCGTCGCCGCCGAGGCGAACCTCCATCCACCGCCGCGGGCCGTCGTAGTCGATCCATGCCCGGTGGACCGACCCATCGTTGAGCGAGACCCCAACATCGGACGCGTCGACGGTCTTGGTGGACACGATCGAGCCCAGATTGATACCGACGTGATTGTCGTTCGGGTCCCCAAATTCAGGGTTCATTCGGGTGTCGAACTCCACCGCCACCGCCTTGTAGTCGTCGTCGCAGGCGTCGTTGAGCATCGCGAGCCATGGGCCGGGCCGGCCCACCGTGAATTCGTCCGGCACGATGATGAACGTCAGGCCACTCCCGCCGTAACCGGCTTCCCCGGTCGAGCCGGACTGGGCCGGGGTCACATTGTTGAATTGGAAGGAGAAGGTGGTCTGGAAAGAAGCCGGGGTTTCGGACCGGGGGTCGAGGAGGCGGACCGGGGAGGAGTAGATGGCTCGGCCGGCCTGGTGGCGGAGATCGTCGGCATCGGGGTCGCCGGGGATTTGGATAGTACCCTTTGAAGCATTGAAGCTGGCACTGCCCAGAAGCTTGAGGTCATTGTAAATCCTGGGATTGTTGAGGTCACTGAAATCAGGGAAAGAGAGAAGCTTGGTGACATTGATCTGAGGACCAGAGAGAGGGTCGCTTGAAATTGAATCAACAATGGGCACAAGAAGAAACATAAGAAGAAGATAAGAAGCAGAGGAGGTGAAGGTGAAGAAGATAAGGTGAGGAAAACCCATTGGAGAAGAGGAGATTCTGAATCAGAGAGTGGAAGGATAGTTCCAAATATAAAGAAGAAGAGAATTGAAGAGGAAATGAATATGAATTGGATGTGGAGAAGAGGACAAGACAAAGATTTGTCTTTGTGTAGTGTATGTAATTATGAATAGGTTTATTTCACAAGAGTGTTCGGTTGTGAGGTGAGGTGTGCGTTGTTCTGTGGGTCGTTATTGTTTCCACCAATTTTAATTTTAGGGTTTAATACATATTTATCATAGGCAATAATACTACAATTATTGGTTTCTATTGAATTGTTTGGATTGCGACGTCTGAACGAATTTTGTTTTCTAACCACCTTTGTTAGTAGAATTTATAAGGGAATTCTTATGATTTGCGTCCCAGATTGTTCAATCAAGAGAATCATGAAACCAAAACAAATTAGTTGTCATCTCCCCAGTTTTGATCGCACTAGTATTAACGTTGTTAAATAGTCGAAGCTTCGAGCTCAAGTTCAAGGAGAGCTCATCGCCCTCTTCCACCTGGCTACTAGAGCCATCTCCCACCTTCATAAGCATTATACCCGTTTAATCTCGACAACGCCGAGCTAGTCCCGGAGAAAGCCCTTTCAGTCACCATCAAATTCCACAATAATAGTCTTGTAACGCGCAATTCACCATCATTCATATTGTCACCTTTCGTGCCTTTGTTCCATCAACGATTGCGCGGAAGAGTGCTTTGATCTCCTTTCCATCGCCACTAACGAGCCTATTTTCTGTCTCATTTGAGAACAAATCTTGATTCTATATATAAAAAAATATCTTATGCTGAAGAGTATTGAGCACTCAAAAACTAGTCTGACGTCGTGGCTACGATAGTCTCAGAGCAGAAAGAAATATCAAATTTGCACAGTGTTGAAAATGTCGCACGGCGCTATGATGACAGAGTCATGGCGGATTTCTATTTTTGTATTTTATTTAATTTATTTAACATAAATTAATATACTTATTAATAGTCTATTATCAAAATTTATATTCAAAACTAAAAAAGTCCTACAAATGTGTAATTAAAATTGTAAAATACACACAAAATACAAGTTTATATGAGCTGATGGGGTGTCCCCGCTTATATAGTAAATAAAAATTGTAACTAGCAATAAAGAAATTTATTTTCAACTTCAAAGAATGATAATGTTTTAAATTGCATTTAATTTGTTTTCAAAGTATTTCCTTAAGTGTATTAAAATTTTCAAATAGGTTTTCATATAAATTTATTCACGTTTTCCATAACTTGATTTTAAAATTTCCAGATTCTAGGCGTCCACGGCCGGATCTTAACACGACGCTTGGATTCGAGGCGTTCATAACCGGCGTTCTCGATTTCAGTTCTGGCGAGCAAGGGCGCCAACTAAATGGGCGACATCTTTGCCATCGCCGCACTTCCTTAATGGCGCCGCCACCATCGCCATGGCGCCCGTCTCAAACCGTCACGGCGTTCCGACCACGCCCGCCAACACAACCGCCTTCCTCTCTGCAATCCCCATTCCGCCTCAATGGCGCCGCCCCGGCGGCCGCCATAGCCGTCTATTACAACACTGAATTTGCATGAAGTACTTGCTTGAGATTTAATACTTTGAACATTTCACATATTTATTAATGTACTTATTACTGGTTTGAACCCATATACAATAACTTTCAAATTAAACCAAAACAAAATTAATTTCACCCTTGTTCTTGTCTAGAATATTATAATTTTACAATTATTGTTAAACTAAGAACCCAATAAACTAAACCTTGAAGCAGTGATTCAAGTTGACTCTTTCCTGATCTGAGGCCAGGATTTGGCGCCAGCATCGTTCAAGAGCTGTAATAAAATCAGTTGTAACCATCCATACAAACGAATACAACGTGCTTGGGGGTCGCTTGTCGTTCACACAATAAAGTAGAATGCATCTACTTGTTTAATTATTTAAAAATTTATATAATTAATTATAAATAATATATTGACAACAACTTATTTTTTCAAAGTTGTTGATCTTCCGATTCTCGAGTCTAAAACGGAGTTCGTATGAGAGAGTATTGACTCTCAAAAATTTCAATATATTATTAATTACTTTATTATTATTATATAATATAATATGGAACCGATCCAATTTTTTAGTCTAGAAATCAATTCTGGTTTATTTCTGCCGAAGTCAAATCAGCTTAATTGATTTCAAATCAATTCAGGGGTATTTTTGTCTTTTTTTTAAAAAAAATTTTCATCCAAATTCTAACGGTGTTAGGGAAAAGTGTAAAAAAAACACAATTAACTGATCTCTTTTTAGTATAGTTGAGGCGAAGTGTAAAACGGGCAGCTATAATATGAACAAAAAATCAACTAAAAAATTAACTCTATATAGTGCTAGTCGTGATCAGCATAATTTCGCATATTCGATGGCATTTTCTACAGAAAAAGTTACGACAACAATTGAGATTCCTAACTAATCACGGCACCGTTAGGAGCACATCAAATCAGCAACCATGAGGAGATAAGGATAGTACTTGTCTAGTCGCCAAGTTCAGACCATTCTACCCACAAACAACTGGGAGGGACGCAACTGATATTTTATGGAACTGCGAAACATAACCACAAACACAATAGTACCAGATTGAATGATATTCACTACAAGTAGGGTACTATGAAAAGACACTACCAGACATTCGCATTATCAAACACAGACAAATCATGTTCTTCATATCTGAAAATGACAAGGTATTTTTAGACAGATGCACCCAAGATTTCAAATGGATAATTGACGTGCAAAAAATATTCGAACAATCAATCATGTATACTTTAATCAATTAAAGAAGGCATCAAAGCTCAAAAACAAACAAATTTCAGAACTGATTGCAAGATTGGAAAATAAAATGTAAACAAAGCAGCAACTTAATAGGAGAAGACTTTGGTAAAACAAAACTGTAAATCCAATCTCAAATAAGCTTAAAAGAATTGTCAAAATAGACTTGGGGACACCGAGGTAAAAACCAATCAGGGGCCACAGTAAAAACATACTAGTCCAGGATACTAAGAACAACATATATTGAAACTTCATTCGTCTGCTCCAAGGATTGTTCCCTTTTCGCTGACGTAGATACCATCCAGAAACTTCCTGATATCCTTGTTCTTCACGTGACATTTCTGAAACAATAAAGCAGTAACAAGAGTTACCATCAGCAACAGGTGTAGTAATGAGTTATGTTGATAGAGGTGCAAAAGAAATACCTGGTTGATAAGGGCAGCAGATCTTGAAACAAGTTCAATATCACTTCCATCCAAAACAAGCTCGTCCTTAACCTTCTCAGACCGAAGAATGGTGACGCCCTCAAGCATGTCAACCTTCCTCACCTGATTCACAAGCACATGTTTCATTTTAAAAGACAAATTGTTGCAAAAGATGTCTGGAAAATGTATACACTGGAAATAGGTACTGATATAAAGACTGATTGAACATGCCAAACTACTTGCAAAGATAGAAATCATTACGCTTTGAAGTAATACATAGGACATTAGGCTACTGCACCCAAGACATAAACTTATACACTCAATAGAGATGCCATGAAATGTTCAAATATACGTATCAAAGCAACGAAATATGAAAAATAATTACCACAACTTTTATGTTTTTGCAACTGAGAATGCCAAAACCACATTCACATGTTCAGAAACCTTTATCACAATTAGAAACCAAAAAAATGTAACACTTCCAAAATTGACTCCTTTTGCTTTCCAGCAAGTTCTAGTAGCAAATAATGGGCACTGTCTGTTATAGACATATTACCCTTCCAAGGACAAAAAAATCAAATTTCAACACCCAACGCACATTAAATATGTTCATAATAAATCAGAAAACTAGTCAACAGCTAAATAGCATCATTCATAGGTTAAGCAAATGGCTAACATTTGCTTGTTACCTAGGCCATAATTGAAATATAATTTCAAAGGCCGACACGTACATATCAATTCGTCAAGACAGTTATATTACCAGCAGCTTCACTAAGTAATTACAAAACCAACAACTTCAACATAGCTAAACATTAGACTATAGAAACCAATACCCACATTCTGACCAAGTAAATGGAAAATGTAACCCCAGATTATAAACAGATATATCCGGTCAAGATTACACATAAGTTGAACATTCAAATGCATAAGCAACAATAACATTCATGGTCATGGTGGTCATAAAGCTTAAGAAGCTGCAATGTAGTCAAATAATCCCCGATTGATCAAAACTCAGATTAACAAATCCCAAGAAATAGTGAATTCAATATTCAAAACAAATCATTAAAAATAGAGAGTAAAGAAGAGCCAATGAATCACCTTCTTCTCCCCAAGGAAGTTCCTGATCTCGATGGCCTTGTTTCCATTGGTGATGCTGGCGTTGATCGGAAAATGAGCGTACACGAACCTCATCTTGTAGCGGTAGCCCTTGGTGACGCCGGTGATGAGGTTCTCGACGTGGCTGAGGGCGGTGCGTATGGCGGCGGAGGTCTTCCTGGTGCCGAACCACGCCTCGATCCTCAGCTTCCTGCCACCGCCCTCCTCGTCCTTTATCAGCTGGAAATCGAGGTTCAGGTGCTTGAAGTTCCTCACCAGCTTGCCCCTGGGCCCCTCCACCTCGATCACCTTCGCGTTCACCTTGATCTTCACTCCCTCTGGAATCTCCATCGTCTCCGACGACAAGATCGTCTTCATTTTCTCGGTCTGCTTCTGCGCTCCTCGCTATCGCCTCCAAGCTTCAGATTTCAGAGGCTCGCCTAAACCCTAGTGTGGCCTCTTTATATAGTGCTGAATCTGCAAAAACCTAACAACCCCCTTTGTTCTTGGGCCCATCTCTTGACTGGGCCTTTCACTGTTTGTTCAATAACGGGCTTGCATCTGTCCACATGGACTAATCGGCCCATATTTCGTGATGTTGCTTAGGGCCATTTGTGGGGCCCGAAACAAAGTGGTCTGGCACGGTATTCGCCGCCAGGCCCCGGGCTTCTGAATATCAATGTTGACAGGGCTCTTGATCCGGTGAAAGGAGTGTGGGGGATATGTTGGTTTGCAGGAATATTAAGGGTATTTTGATAAATTCTTTTTTGTGAGAGATTTATTGGGGTTTCTCCAGCCAGATGAGGTGGAGGCGAGTGAAATGGTTGGAACATAGTTATATTAGAGTCATTTTGCCAAGGCGTGGTTTGTAGACTTAATAACCAGGTTGACCAGAGGGATCGGTTGGGTGGATTAATTCCAGATTATCAAGTTTCATTATCTAATGCAGGTCTTTTGCTTTCTGTAAATTTCACTTGCATATGTTGCAACAATGCGTCTCTTGAGCTTTCTAGGTTTATACTTTGTAACTCAGATTGAGAGTCGGACGCATGGACTATTCCATCGACTATTCTTGTTGTTCTCAGTCACGATTCTTGTCCTTAATCCTAAATTTTGAGTTTGCTTTTAAAAAAATTTGATTCAATAATGTCATATGGTAATTTAGACTCAATATTCATGACTTGGATCCAAAGTAATTAACATAGCGATGCAAGTGATTAGTTGCAATTTTGCATCTCACCTAAGAAAATTAACATGATAATACAATGGAATTTTTGCAAATTTGATTCTTGCCTAAAGATAGGAAGTAATTTCTAGAGAAACTTAAACTCAACAACCACTACTTGCATCAAAGTAAAAGCATGGCACTAAATTTGCTTCATTTTTATATGTTTTAACCAACCATCTAACACTTCAACTCAACCCAAACCAAATGAGAAACATTCAATTTATAGAAAATAACAAAAACATTGCTCTATATTATTACACATTTAAAAGAGAATAAGTATGTATTGGCAGTGAAATCGGGCATGATTTCTCTGCTAATTTGAGTTGATTTTCCTATGAACAAATTAGGCATGAAAATATTTTTGTATTTATTAGGATATATTTTTGTGATTTACTTCCTATTTCGTATCATGTAAATAAAATAAGTATATATATGTGGTGTTTTCATTCATAAAGCACAAACAAGAATACACTATTCTTTGTTTTTATTGTACCTTGAAAATTCAAAAATGTGTTGTAAACTTTATATTTTTGTACAAAATGTTCTTATTTTACAAAAATAACTTTAAAATTAAGAATTGTTTTTTAAAAAAGTTTTCTACTTTTATCTTGTAGCTAAAATTTATATAATCACATTTTGTAATTTAATTTGTTGGTTAAAATTATTTTATTATAATTTTATTTCTTAATTTTATGGACAATTTTGTTATTATTGTAAGAATACACACATTTTAGACAAAAGTGCAAAGTTCAAAAATATATTTTTGTCATTTTGCCTTCAAGTTACCATGTTATTTGAATTTAATGGACCTTACTAATTTAGCATGGTTCTTTTCTATGTAATGAACCGAATACTACTCAATTTTTAAACTAAATATGTGTATTTGTTGCAGAGCAGACATTGTTAGGTAGCTTAATGATAAGAAACAGTAAATTGATATGCAACAAATAGTTCCAATATATCACAAATTTGCTATTTGTAATGAAAAGCAAATTGGAACATGAAGTTGAATGCTAGCTGGATTGCATCAGAAATGGGATTGATGCCAAAACATTACATTTACTTTCCTCTTCTTTTTCAACAATATTGCCAATTATGGTAACCTCAACAATATTATATGCTTATTATTTGTCCACTCATATTGATTTCTACAATGGCCACACAATCACATGGTGATCTCCAAGTTTGAAACCACAAAATTAGATTTGCTTTTGTATTTGTTGCCACATGTATTGATCTTATTTTATGAAGTAATGTTAACCAACAAAAATATGTTCTCTTATCTTACCCAAAATTCAGGACCTAGCTACAAGAAAATGGAACATACCAAAATGATCATCATCATTATGGGACTTTAATGACCCTCTGTTTTCGTGGAGACAAATATTTAGCAAAATGGGAACATTTTCGCCACAATCTATTACTTCCTCCTCAATTTGAAACTCTTACTTATGTAAGCTGGCTTCTTTTTATTTGAATTAAATTGTAAACACTTTTCTCCTTATTCAATCATGTTGGGTTGGAGAATTTTTGGGAATTGAATCGGTTTCAAAAAAATTTAAGGTCTTAGTTTGAGGCTAGGCCCATGACCCTTCACAAATTCGAAATGAGGACAAGTTAGTAACAAGATTTTTCGTACTCGATTAATTGGAAGTAGGGCTGTAAAC
>JAYMTP010008127.1:0-10369 GCA_036897365.1 Geranium brycei | reverse complement strand
CTCCCGGACGGTCCTCCCGCCGCCGTCGGCGGGAGGAGAGTTCCGGCGGATCTGGCGGAGGGCGGCGGCGAGCTTCGACTGGTAGATCCGCTGCGCGGCGGCGGATCGCCACCGCTCGCGGTGGCCGGAGGGAGTTTCTCCGGCGGCGATTTTTCTGCGCTTTTTTCGCGACGACGACGGCGGATCGGAGGTCGACTCGAGGCTCGGGAACGGAGGATCCATGGCTCGATCGATCGAGAACTGTGAAAACGAAAACAAAATTCAGAATCAAAATCAAAATCAAAATCAATCAACCAGAGTTCAAAATCAATCAACCAGAGTCCGAAATCGAAATCGAAATCTTCCAAAAATCACGATCAGTACCTGGAATCGAGAGGAAATTGAAGCGAAGCTGGGATCTGAGCGGAGAGTTGAGAGGAAAATGGTGTTTGGCTGGTACGAAAATGCGAGAAAGTTGGAGAGAAAATAGTAGAGGTTTAAAGGAAAAAAAATCGGCGAGGACAACACGAGTCTTTTGCTGATTCACATGTATTGCTCCCCACTTTCTTTTCTTATTACTAATCAATTTGTTTTTATTCACTAATAAAATAAAATAATACAATTTATAAGTACTTGGTGGTCGCGTGAATACACAATGTTTAATCAGGGCTCCAAACCAGTCTCGAACCAAGAAATAAGTTAAACCAATATGTGAAAAAATCGAGAACCGTGGATAATGTTGTGGTTTTTACTCTAAATTAGAGAGAGCCGTTAAGTTACAGTTATTTTTTATTTTCTTCGATCAAGAACTACGGTTAACTGGTCAGGAACCGAACCGGTTAAGAAGACACGTGCCACCCTCTCATCCTTCCGTGTGCTTGTTACGTGGTACTGTGTAACCGGCCGGTTTTTGATACTGATTGCACATCTTAAGTTTCAGCCCATCAATAGGATCTAAATTTGCCTAATTCAGCTTGTAAATAGAAGACTCGATTTACATAATTAAAACCCAAAAACCGAAATATTCATTAAAAAATGTTAAAATCAAAATGTCCTCTTTCACATGGTTCTTTATATGATACCTCAAATTCATGAACTGTGGCACCTATTCAGTTTGGTTTATGACTATTTTAGAACTACGGGCACTCCTCCAAATTTGCAAATATGAGTAATTGCTATAGAAAAATATAAATTGAAACAAAAAAAACTTATGCATTTGAGTGGATTTGGGTAAAATAATGTTGTGAATATTAAATTTTGAATAAAGCAAGCACTTTAGGTTTCAATTTTAACTTCATTATTGGATGCCACATGCTTAAAGCACCCATGTGTTTGGCCTCACTTTTTAGGTACATTTTCATTTAAATATGGCTTTTTCATGAATTCCTTGGGATTGAACTTTGACAAATGAACCAATAAATAGTTTTATAGTAAGGCTTGTCATTCCAACAACATGTGAGCCTAACATGCATCATGGGACCATCCACTTCCATAAAACATGGTTTGTCACAATGCCCTTGACCTTAGTATTTACAAATTTATTTATGTATGCATTTTCGATCGGGTTTTGAGAGCGTAGATTCGTAATAATGCCCGGCGAAAAAAGATGGGAAGTTTTGGGTTCGAGGGGAGGAGTCGGGCCGGGCAGAGAAAATTTGTTCTGAACCCGTCTCGTTGAGGAGACAGCTCCATTACACATAGGATGCCTCCTTGAGGGAGACAAGCATCAACCTCCAAATCTATCACTATCTCATACATCATTTCATGTACATTAATCACAAAAATTCAATGCACATGTCACTTGGTCCAAGTTCATTTACATTCCATCGTGTAAAATTGTTAAAGTTGAGATGACAGGTGAAGATCTTAAAATATTGTTAAATTAATTTTCTTTATGCGCTGGTCAGATTGAAAATTTATATCGCGTTAAAGTATGGATGCAAATCAAGGCCTATAACCCACTTAAAAACTTAAATTAGTAAGTGAAAACACATATTTATCATTTAAACGGAGATTGAAAACTTTTTGCACATAAATCTATGAAAATCTCAAAATATTATTGTGTTAGGCTCTTGATTCACATATTCCGACGTGGGTTTCACCTACAGACACAAGATTAAAATCGGTATTTAAAATATTTATATTATTCAGATTCTGAGCATTTTATTGTAAGATTTTTTGGTATCTAACAGAGAAATTAAAATTGTTGAAGTCAGGTTGTTATTTTGGACCACAACAAAGAGTATTCGAATTTTGGGTCAATTTGCAGATTTTGAAGTTTTGTATATGTGTCATATAAAAGTAATATATTTACCTTAATATATGCTAATAATGTAATAATTTATCCTAAATAAGTGATCTATTTGGCCTCACATTGACAAAAAATAATCATCAAAGTCCTCTTTATACTTTATCCACTGAACTCACTCAAACAAAAAAACAACAGACGACGACGACAACAACAACAATAATATTATTACTAGTGTAAGGCACCGCGCGACTGAAAATTATTTTGTTGAAAGATTATGATACGTGTATAAATTGATATGAAACCCGACCCCCTCGTTATATCTCTCTCCCAACAAAGTTTGCTTATAAGACATAGTATGGAACCCGACCCCTTCGTTACAGCCGGAGACCTCGTAACAGTAGTTGGAATCGGGTCGGCGAGGGTCTAGACTAAGCTATCATAATCATGTCGGAGCCTTGCTAATCCAGTTCCCCCCTCGTTACAGTCGGGGACCCTCGTAACAGTTGAGAACCAACATGATGCAAAATATATTAAAGCCCCTTACAATAAGCCATGATACAATTTACTTTCCTTATTATAGCACACTTTAATTTTTTTTATTAAGTAGTACTTTATTTTCTTGAACATATAATTACGAGAAGGAAGTATTACATAAATTACCATAAATAAAGACCGAAAAGATCATTTTCAACGATTGTATAGTTCCTATAATAAATCAAGGAAATCAATAAAAAGAAGAAAAGAAGAAGAAAATAGGTAATTGTCAAAGAAAAGGGGAAAAAATGTTCTCCTATACTCTTGGAGTTGCTTTAAGGTATATCCGTGGTTTTGACTAATTATGTGTTCGATATTCAGTTCAGTTCAAAATCGAACCGTGAACAACCCTAACCTTATATAAACCCGCATTCGCTCGCTAAGAAGGTTCATAGCAATACCCTACGACGAAATGGCCCTCCCGAGACTAAGAACAATTCTCTTATACTGCGGTCTGGTTTTCTTCATATCTATTTTATTTTCTGCGGTTGCATACTTAATTTTGGACCCACATTTTCGTCCACATCGGACTCGGAGTGTGATTTTAGAAACCTTGGCGATAATAGGTATCAGTGTTGGTTTTAGTTTGTTTGTAATATCTGTTTACCAATGTTGTTGGGTACGCATGATAAACAAGTTGTCGGAACCTCCTGCACAAGTGCATATTGAGATGTTAGGTCGTTGATTAGTTGTATTATGTTATTTGTAAGGGAGGATTGCCCTTTTGTGCAATCCATAAAATAATAATAATAAATTATGATTTTTATATATTTATTTGAAATTATATTAATTGGTATTCGTTTTTTTTTTGTAGTTTTGTTTAGGGATAATGACAATTTAATTACTGCAACTAACTATTCGAGAACGAGAGGTAAACACACACGATAGATAATTTTATAGTATTCATATATGGAGCTCCGTGGTGGTAGAATATGTTTCTTTGCGCGGAATGAGGATGTTGTGGGGTGGCGGCGGCCGGGTTGCTCCATTTTTGTGTCCACGTGTGGAGTCCGGATGGGTTGGTGTTTTGGGTAGGTGGTAGCGGGGGTTAGGGTAGTTTTTTGTTTAGTGACGGTGGCTGGTCTTGTCTGGTACGGGTTCCTGGTTTTTCGGGTTAGTGTGTGGGCGGACGGTCAGTGGCCGGCCCGGTTCCTGGTGTTTTCAGAGAGGTAGAGCGTCGTTCAGGCTGCCTTTTACGGATCCTTTGTAAACTGTTGATGCTCGATCTTCGGGTGTGGGGTTTTCCCCTCCCGTGTTAATGTTGAGTGAATGAACTGTTTGCTTTTTAAAAAAAATCTATTTGAGAATGATATGTATTTGTAACTGTGGTTTTTCCCTCTCTTACCCGAGTTGGGAGTGATGGGTTCTAATGCAATATACCATTTGCTGAGCCAAAAAAAACTATTCGAAGAGGACATTTTCATACCCTAAGTATTATTTTGGAACAATCTATCCTAAAATTCCAAAAATATCTGAATTACCCTCAGATGAACCGTAATTAAATCAGACAAATTGAACTGAGCCGAATCAATTGGCTTCAACTCTTCAATCGGGTCCGACTAAGAAATTGAATCAACCAAACCTTTGGTAAATTCATGAATGACCAAGAAAATTAAGTTGAAATAAATTCATGAATAATGATCGATTAGGACGTGTTTATTATAGTTTCTTAATATGTAAAATTGTTTGTCTATAGTTATTTTATTTCTTCGTCATATTTTCCTTTCCATATGTAAGTGTAAAAATATATAAAATATTCATTCCTTTTTTAATTAAAACGAATTCTTTATTCATCAGCAAGTAAAATTAATTCTCCTAATTTCTAGTAAGTTATGTAATTAGGCAATACATAAAAAATTAAATATATTAATTAATAATTTAAATAAATTTATATTTCCTCTTTGTATTGTTTGTGTTTCCTGATTAGTACATGTTTACACCATCCCTATAAATATAATGCAATCCCTTAATTGTTACGCCTGTTTCTCTAAACAACAAAAAAGAATTGAGGTTAGTTAATTATTTTTCTGAATGCTTAATTATGTTCTTCATTGTTGATTTATTCTGATATCGTTCTGGACTGAAATTTTGTGTTCATATATTAGTGTGGACATGTTTTTACCAAATTACAAGCTCGGAAAAAAGATCGGTATCGGTTCTTTCGGTAAGGTGAAGGTCGCCGAGCATGTGTCGACAGGGCACAGAGTCGCCATCAAGATCCTTAACATGCACGAGATAAGGAAGAAGGATATGGAAGAAAAGGGTATGAGTATATAATTTTTTTCCTGGTGTTTAAAGGCGGACATTGTAAAACTGGATTGTACATATCGGGCTTATTAGTTGGGTTTGACCCTTACCTTTATATACACCCAATTTATTTCAGTACACGTGAGGCTTATTTCCCTTGTAGACTTGTTCATCGGGTGTTGATTCCTTTTTGTTTGGTGCAGTGAGGAGAGAGATCGAGATACAGAGATTACTTGGTGCAGTGAGTGCAACGTCAAGATTGCGGATTTTGGCTTGAGCAACGTACTGAGGGATGATCGTCTTCTGAAGACGAGCTGTGGAAGCCCGAACTACGCCGCTCCCGAGGTACGCGCTTGATCTGAATCAATCTGCTGATGTTGAGAATATAAAAGTCTCACATTGAAAGAATATGAAATCATAGGGTTGTATATAAAGGAAATGGTCAACCCCAACTAAGAAGCCTGAGCTTTTAGTTGTGGAGCCCGACCTGATATGTACAACCTAGATTGTACACTAATAAAACAAGACAACACCAGACCTGCGATTCTTAAGAATAAAAACTGTGCGCTCATTGTGCCATCATTTTCGCAGTCTCGAGCCCATCCCCTTGTTATACAGCTCTACAAAGCGCGCGAGGGCGAGGACAAGTACCTAGTCGATCTGCAGAGGGTCTCTGCTCCGCCTTCCTCTCGCAGCTCAGGCTTGTCTGATAATCGTCCAAGAGCTTACGCAATGTAAATATTTCCTCAATTCAGGTCGAGCCAAGTCTTTGTTGCTCGCTTCTTCTTCTGCCGGAGAAATAGCCGTTATCTAAAATTGGATTGTTTTGATGTTGCTTGTGTGACAAGCAAGATATTCGATTTCTGCTGTTCAATGTGAAATGTGGTTCACTTCTATATCATTGTTGTCAAGTCTATGTTTCAGATGATATATATATATTGCATATGCATAGATTGCATTTTCATTCTTTAAAATTTGGTACAAAATGTCCATTTTTATTGCAGTCGTTGATTTGGAGACTTGTTAATTATGAAATCGTTGTATTTTTGTTTACTGGATTGGTCGGTTTATTAATTATTGAAACCATATTCATAACCATGATGTGAGTGATGTATGCAAAATTTCGAGAGAATCATATCGACTTGAGTCGACACGTGTCAAGCATGAAGTACGTAAACTAAAGGATGAATGCCGAGATATGTTATCTATTTATTTATTTATTTTATTATTTTATTTGCAAAATTTAATTTTCGATCGAGTTGTAACGATTATATATTAACGTTTGATTTTCGTTGATACTTTTTACAGTTGCAAATTAGAAGTTTTTGCCTCAAAATCGAGATCAAGTCTAATTCAGCCTATAAATCGACTAAATTAAAGGTCAAGAGTCAATCAATTATAATACGAATGAATCAAGCAAACAAACTGAAGAACTGAGTTAAGAACCGAACCGGTCTCCTACATCATGGTTCCGAGTCTAGTTCTCATGAATAGGGAATCAAACAGTCTAGTCTAGTCCCCATAAATTGGGAATTAGAGCGACCGATCTGGTCTAATTTTGAGTCTGATTCTGATACATTGAGAGCCGAAAGGTTCAGTGTTTCTGAAACCATGCCTACCCCCAATCTAATCCATCACATCATCATTGAAAATTCCTACCAATTACATAGAGTCCCACCAAAATTAGTAACAAATCGTGTCAACAAATTTGTCTATGGAGCTTCATGGTGCTACTTGGCAATCTCCAACCCCATTGATTTTTCCAGATTGGGAAAAATCTGATCTCCAACAAATGGGACCCACAAACCGAAGCTTGCGTGGCACTTGGTCACCAAAACTTAGGGCCACACATTGGATCGACCCTCAAAAATGTTCGGCGACTCTAATAGAGAGGCTCAACACACAAAACCAGATAAGGAACTGTTGATAGACCCTTTTTTTTTGCCGCAAAGCACCGATTTTTCCACTCTCTGATGAGCTCCGATCCAAACCCAGGTCGTAGTTGCTGGAGATTTTGAGGCTGCATGAGTTGTGAACAACCTGGGTCGGATTGTTTCAGGTTTTGGTACTTGAAGCAGCTGGAGCAGCCATGTCCATGGCTCTGGTCATTTCTCACCACCCACTTTCTTGCCAAGCTTCTGGTTTCTCTCGAATACGCCATCGCTTCTCTTCTCGCCGGTGGCTGAACTGTTCTGATGACTCTTTCAGGTTTGTGTTTGTCTGTCCAGCTCGTTTAGTTTCTGGGGTCTTTTTGGTTGCTGAGAAAGTAATTTGGGTGGGAGGAGTAGTGGGAAAGTTTGGATTTTTAGGTGAATTGTGGCAAGAAATGAAAATGGGAGGAGGTGAATTTGAATTTTATTAGATTGTGTGTGGGATTTGAGAAAGTTGCTCAATTGGGTATGTGTATGTTGAATGGTTACTCTAGTTTCTGATTCTGTTTGGTTGCTGAGAAAGTGATTTGGGTGGGAGAAGTAGTGGGAAAGTTTGGATTTTTAGGTGAATTGTGGGAGGGAATGAGAATGGGAGGAAATGAATTTGAATTTTATTAGATTGTGTGTGGGATTTGATAGAATTGCTCAATTGGGTATGTGTCTGTTAATTGGTTGCTGAGAAAGTGATTTGGGTGGGAGAAGTAGTGGGAAAGGTTGGATTTTTAGGTGAATTGTGGCAGGAAGTGAAAATGGGAGGAAATGGATTTGAATTTTACTAGATTGTGTGTGGGATTTGAGAAAATTGCTCAAATGGGTATGCGTGTGTTGAATGGTTGCTGAGAAAGTGATTTGGGTGGGAGAAGTAGTGGAAAGTTGGAATTTTGAGGTGAATTGTGGCAGGAAATGAATTTGACTTTTATTAGATAGTTTGTGGGATTTGAGAGCTCAATTGGGTAATTATTTGTTGAATAATTACTGTAGTTTCGGATTCGATTCTGTTTGGTTGCTGGGAATAGGTGAATTGTGGCAGGAAATGAATATGGGAGGAGATAAATTTGAAGTTTTTTAGATTATGTGTGGGATTTGTCATTTGAGACCATTGTTCAATTGAGTAATTATCTGTTGAATGGTTGCTGTAGTTTCGGATTCTGTTTGGTTGCTGAGGGAATTAGTTATCTTTAGGTGAACTGTGGTGGGAAATGAATTTGAATGTTTATAGATTATGTGTGGGATTTGAGACCATTGCTCAATTGGGTTTGTCTCTGTTGAATGGTTACTCTAGATTCTGATTTGGTTGCCGGGAAAATTAGTGATTTTTAGGTGAATTGTGGCAGAAAATGGGAATGGGATGAGATAAATTTGAGTTTTTTAGATTATGTGTTTGGATTTGAGAAAAATTGCACAATTGGGTATGTATATGTTGAATGGTTACCCTAGTTTCGGTTCTGTTTGGTTGCTGGGAAAATTAGTGAATTTTTAGGTGAATTATGCGAGGAAATAAATTTGAACTTTTTTTAGGTTGTGTGTTGGATTTGACACCATTGCTCAATCGGGTATGTATAGTTGGATGTTCACTCTAGTTTCTGATTCTGTTTGATTGCCAGGAAAATTAGCGAGTTCTTAGGTGAATTGTGGCGGGAAATGAGAATGGGAGGAAATGAGAAATGTTATATATATAGTTTAATATTCTCTCTTTTTTATTTGTAGATTTGAAAATTTCAATACAAGATGTTCAATGACAAATGCTGACATACACTACAATCATGTCGCCACCGAGGAGAGTATTCAAAAAGATATTTCAGCCGGTGAAAACGATTGTCCAGTTTCGTTTGTCGATCTCACTCCCGATGTTCTCGAGATCGAACCATTAAATTTACTTACCGAAAATACTTATGTGGACAGTCTCTTAACAACATTGCCGGTAGGTTCTCCCCTCTGGCGTTACATTCTTTTAAATTATATATTATCATGTTATCATTGACTTATACGTCGGTTTTAGGTTTTATCAGAAGAAGAGCAGAATGCTCTCGCAGCAACGCCGGCCCATCCAGCTGGATTATACGGTAAGGGAAGATCCAAATAACTTATATATTTACGTTTTCTCGTATCAACTTTTCAGAAGAGCGTAAAGGTCATCGTCCTATTGTTTTTGCGTAAAATAATTTTTTTGAGCTAAAGAAGATGATTTCAGATCCCTTTGTCGGGTTTTCACCATATTGGTAGCTCAATTATATTTTTAATATAGCTTGCTTTGCATCATTTAAACAAGGGAAAATGGCAAAAACGTGTTGTATACTATCACACTTTTGCAAGAGGGTGTTGTGTACTTTGTTAATGGCGAAAAGGTGCTGGGAACTTTGATTTTTTGTGCAATGTGTGTATTTGTACGAAAATGACGAAATTGCCCATGAAATTAAGAATTAAAATTTATACATAATTTTACCAAAAAATTAAATTACACAAATTTTAGATAAAAGATATTTTCATAAAAACTTTTTGAAATATTTATCTTTAAAAAAAATTCTTAATGTTAAGGGCAATTTTGTCATTTTTATACAAATACACACATTTTGCACAAAAAATGAAAGTTCACTACACCTTTTTGCAATTTTCCATGTAAACCTCATAGACAGCACCGATATGATAACAGTAACTTCAATCTTTTTTCCAATCTATTTGGCACGCTTCATTTCTTGGTATTGATGTCTTGACGTGTCACTTAGACTCTAAAATTCTTGTTCATAACTGTATTAAGTAATCGAAAGTCTCCGTATGCTTCAGCTCTATATGCTAGTTGCTTAGCGGGGAATCTGGTGGAGCAACTGTGGAATTTTGCATGGCCTTCGGCTATTGCATTGCTTCATCCTAGCCTTCTTCCGGTAGCAGTCATCGGGTTCTTTGCTAAGGTTGTGATATTTATAGTGAAACTTATCGACCACATTGAATATAATTTGTTAGATACTATTTTCTCACACGTTCTGTGCTAACCAGCTTGCAATAATCGTTGGAGGTCCTCTAGTCGGAAAACTTATGGATCATTTTCCAAGAGTACCAGCGTATAACTGTCTAAACGTGATCCAGGTGATTATTGTTTTAAAATGAAGTTGAATAAATATCTGTTTCCGTGTTTCATAGTTCTTTGGGAAATTTGCAAAAACATGCTCTATACTATGACACTTTTGCAAAAGGGTGTTGTGTACTTTGTTAATTGCAAAAAAGTGTCGTCGTGTAAAATGTATTTTTATTTGACAATAATGACAAAATTGCCCTTAAAATTAAGAATTAAGATTTGATCATAAGTAAAAATAAATATTTTTGTACTTATCTTTTAACTAAAATTTGTATAATCAAATTTTGTAGTTAAATTATTTTTTAAAATTCTTAATTCTTAATTTCAGGGGCAATTTTGTCATTTTGCATGAAAACA
>JAYMTP010008126.1:0-10369 GCA_036897365.1 Geranium brycei | reverse complement strand
AACCAACCCTAAAATCAGATCCAACCCTAACCCGCGTCACCATATCCGCACCGTTCCACCGTCCCTCCGACCCTCCCACAGGTGTCGCCACACACCGCTGCACGACCCAGAACTTGCCGTAGATCTCCTCCCTCACAAACACGTGAGACGTTGCCCAAATCGACGAAACCCTAATCGCCTATTGTGGCGCAGGGTACAGACCGTAAAAGCTCGGGATAAAAATGCATTATTAATTAATGTGAAAAAATCATATACATAAAAAGAAATTATATATAATTATCCATGTTAAATACCCTTGCTAATTTACCGAAAAAGTTAATTCCACGGTTGAATATACATGGTACCCGACTCATATTAGATGTTGCCCCGAGTGAAGTTGGGCTGGACAGTGGACACCCATTTTCTGATTGCGATTAGTTTTGGGGATGAGTCAATTAGAAGCAAAATTTGGTGCTTGCAGTTGAATTGAATTATCAATGATGGATCGTTTTGTCGTTTAATTTGGAGATCCAGAAGTGAAAATAGGTTGAAGAAAGGCGATGGAGAAGTTGAATCAGGCGTTCGAGAAGGTGAAGATGAATCAGGCGTTCGAGAAGATGAAGATGCTAGTGGGAGTGGATGTAGAAGACGAGGAAGCCGCAGCAGCAGAAGCAAACAACCCCTTTTCTTTCATGGACGATTTCGATCGCAACTGTACCCTAACCACCAAGCAGGTTCTTCCTTTCTTTCATCTCTTCTCTTTTGTTTAACCGTTTTTTGTTTAACATAAACAAACTTCAATTCAAGAACTTGGATTCGATTCGATTCAATTCAAGTAATGTGTACTGATTTTCTGGTCCTGCATTTTTCTATGCTAGTATTACAATTTCCCCCATTTTGTTGATATATTATGCGTTAGATTCATGGTTACAATTCTCTAATTGATGTTTCTCATTTTCTTAACAGAGGTTTTATGGTTTTGCCATATGCTTGGTAGCTGGTTTAACTTGTACTCTACTGGTAAGTGTCATTAGTTCTTAGTGTACATTTGTTCTTCTATTGTTTTGAGGTTTATCTTTGATTGTGCCATGCAGAACTTACTAGTCTATTTGTTTATTACACAATGCTCATAATGTTTTCTATTTCTGTACATTGTTTGTAAGTTGCACTAGTTTTTTATCCTTGATTTTTCCATTGCTTAATGCACCCACCTTTTCCCATTGTTCTGTCACTAAGGCATTTTATCTATCTCCTGCCGTTAAGATAAACACTTAATGGTATATTAAATCTACCCTTTAATTTTATCTCCTTCTCTCGGCTGTGCTCAATATCTTAGCTTGAACTATTTACCTTGTGGAGTCTAAATGTGAAAAGTGTTTTGTGCAGCACCAGTGATGCATCAGCTGATTTTTCCATTGTTTTTGTTTAATATACATTTCCGGCTTAATGATAAAACTGTAACTCGCGTACTGTTTAGTTGGTTAACTAATACTTCAACTGGCATATGTTTTCTCAACAAAGTTTACATTTTAACCATACCTTTAGTTTTTCTTCTCATCAATGTTTTGAAGGGATTGAAGAATAATTCTGAGTCAAAACTGTTGGTGATTACATATCATATGTTATTGATATATTATATTCAGTTTTGTGCGTTGTCTGTTTTTGCATACCTCTCTTAGTTACAGTTTTTTGTGTGCTAGCATGAGCCCTCACGATGTCTGCATCTGTAAAATGATTCACTTGTGTTAAAATTAAAACATGCAAGAATATTTCAAAATGGCTTGCTACTCTTTGGTATAACCTTTTGTGTTTTACAAAAATCATTTTAATACTGTAAGTTCAGAATATAAAAGTTGATATGCTGTTTCATACAGATAGAAGGGGCTTGCTGTTTGTTTATTGAACTTTATTTGATTCTGATATGGCTTGTTTCTTCTAGAAGTGCTAATTTTCTTGCATTTCCCTCTTTTTCATGTAACAGTCAATGCTTGTTTTCTTCCATCCAATCAAGTTTGCAGTAACATTCACGTTCGGCAACCTGCTCTCACTTGGGAGGTTTGTGTTCATTTTTATATGTTGTTTTGCAGGATTTGTTGATAATCCTTTTGTACTTCGTACACCCTTTTGATTGATAATATGACTTGGTTTTGTGGGACATCTTTGAGTCAAAGAGATGGGCTAAGTTTCAGTTTCCAAATTTTGAAACACTTTTGGCTTATTTTTTCAACATCTTACAGCGCCTTCTTAGTGCATTTTAGAGTAGTTTCATGTATTACAGTGTCTTATGTTTAAATCAGTTTGTTTATGATGCTAAGTTGGAGTTTTATGCATGGCAGCACATCATTCCTCATCGGTCCAAAGCGACAGGTTACTATGATGCTTGATCCTGTTAGAATATTTGCTACAGCCACATACCTTGCAAGCATTATAATTGCTCTGTTTTGTGCTCTGTATGTAAGTTATTACATGCCAAGGAACCAATATTATGTAGTAGTACTTCTACTTTGGTCCAAAGCACACCAGAATAAAGTCTCTGATGGTAACATTTTTTCTTGAGCAGGTTCATAACAAGCTACTAACACTTTTCGCAATCATATTGGAGTTCAGTGCACTTATTTGGTAAGTTGAAGCACTGCATTCGAGAACAGTCTTGTAAAGTAAAAAAATATGAAAAGTCTAACAAGTAAAAGTTTGAATGCTATAATCCAAAACAGAAAAACAGAATGCTTCAATATGTAGATTAGCCATTTTGATTAAAGGTGCTCTCATCATGTACATACTTTTTTAATCAAAAGATGTACCTGTTATTTGCGTACTCTTTCAAACAAAAGGTTTCTCATTGTTTTCATTCTCTTTCAAACAAATGATGGTTACCCTTTTTCATAAACAACAAAGCATGAAATTTGTGAAGTGTGTTTGGAAACCACTAACCCCAAATGATTTTTGTGCTTCATGTTATTGTGTGTGTTCAGTTCTTCAAGATCCTGTTGACTAAAACTTCGTGTTAACTTATGTTCGAATGCTCACTTGTGACACTAAAGACAATTTTAGAACTTATTTTCATAGATGATGTTTAAAGAAATAAAAGGAACGTACTTTCTTTTGTGCTATGCAATAAAGAATCAAATTCCATCTGATGAGTTACATAGGTTGCATGTGGTTCTCTGCCCTCATTCATCTATGTGTGATGGCTTTCCAAGGTTTCTAGTGGCATTTCAATGTTTTCTTCTGATTGAATCTGTATATTGTTTTATATCCTGTTCTGAACGTTAGATAAGATGGTCTCAGAAACTAATATATTGAGTTTTAGCATGATAAAATCGCATTATAATTCTACCAGATCACTGGAACGTTTTTGTGCACATAAGATGCGAAGCGTGTCTCACAAACTCGATATGTTATCTTTCAATCCGTAAAATTTTGTTTTGAGTCAAAGTATCATTTCATGGCAAAAAGAGAATAGATACCCATACCTTGGTTCTATTAAAAAATTCTATAAAATTTTATTTATGGATGAACACATGCACATCCTTGCATATATATTATGACACTTCTTTATTTCCTAATCCCTGGTATATGATTTACAGGTACAGCATGAGCTACATACCATTTGCGAGGACCATGGCTTCAAAGGTTATGATGGGTTGCTTTGACACTGAATTCTAGGCTGACTGGAAAACTGAGCTAGTTATGAAAATGTATTGCTCTCAGCTTATGTCTAAGCGCCAAAAAGAATTGGCAATAGAATAGAAGTGCTCTGCATTTCTATGCACAGATAACGTGAATCATGCAAAGATTGAGATTGAAACCCCTCCAGAATCCATTTGCTTATATTTCTTGTACTTTATGTTAACATGGATGGGCCTAACTGATGTAATGATATTATCATTAAGAGGTTGATGATGGTGGAATCTGTTGAGAGGTTGATTTTTTGCAGCTGTGTGTGGGTTGTGTTAAGTGCTAGTCTCATAGTTGTTGTCATCTTTATGAATAGTGTGATAGCGCGAATATTGTTGGGGGTAAGTGCAACACAACATAGAGAGAATAGGGGAGGGGATGAAGATCACTAAACCTGTTTTTGTATCACTAAATTCATTCTATAGAGAGACAATAATTGACTGTGTAGAGGGGAGGATCCTAACAGAACATGTGACGGCATAGAATTATAACAAAACAAGAAAAAGGTGAAGAAATGTGGATATATACATACAAACATAGAGGTTATGAATATTATGTATTTGCAGATATCAAAACATAAGCATGTAGATACGGAAAGGGTGGGTTGTTTGAATTAATTATTTATGGTAATCACAAAGTGCAGATATAGAATAGTAAATATGGTGTTTACAACACAAACACACACACAAAGTTGATGAGAAGCAAGCAACAAGGTGTAGACAGAGGGTAAGGATTCATGAAGAGAAGCCGTAGGAGGCATAAGAAAGGGTGCCAAGATCCCAGCTATGGTGTATGAGTTTGGCTTTGGCGCTGTGACCGGCGGCCCCGATGGCAACGTGCAAGGGGTACAAGTGGTCGGGCCAAGGGTGAGCCATCTTGGCATGAGGTGCCTTGTCCAGGTAGTGCTTCACATCCTCGTACCTACCCTCCAGGAGGGCGTCCTTGAGCCAGGTGTCGAAGTCGTGGGCCCAGGGAGCCACGGAGGGGTTGGGGGAGCGGGAGAGGGTCCTCAGGTTGTGGGTGGCGCTTCCGGAGCCGATGATGAGCACGCCCTCTTGTTTGAGGGGAGCCAGGGCCTTGCCCAGGTTGTAGTGATACGTGGCGTCCTTGTTGGACTGGATGGACAGCTGGCACACAGGGATGTCAGCCTCAGGGTACATGAGCATCAGTGGGACCCACGCCCCGTGGTCAAGCCCTCTCTTGTTGTCCTCGTCCACCCTCTTGAACCCGGACCCCACCAGCAACTCCTTCACCCTCTTCCCCAATTCAGGAGCTCCAGGAGCCGGGTATTGGAGCTAGATCATCATATCATATATATATATTTCAGATCTGAAATGAAATGACATGACATGACATGAAAATAATATATAGCAATACCTTGTACATGGGATCTGGAAATCCATAAAAGTCGTGGATGGTTGGGTGGCGGTGGGAGATGTGGTTGACGGTGGGATGGGTTGTGTCCCAGTGGGCCGACACCATCAGAATGGAATTGGGCTTTTCAGGCATCTCCGTCTCCTTCCATGACTTGAGGAACGCCCTGGCCGGGAGGGATTCGTCTATACACAGCGTCGGCGCTCCGTGCGATATGTAATATGTTTCATTCATCATCATCGCACAACACAACACACAAAACTCAAGGATACAATACAAATACAAATAATAGGTAGGGGTTGCTCAATTGAATTTCATCACCTAACCCAACGTTGACTTTGCCCACCAACCGACCTCTCAACACATTACCTCATTCATCTCTTTTTTGGGTTATTGCCTATTTAATTTGTATATATAATATTAATTTTAGGGATAATATGTTGTATATATAAAAGAAATAAGTATGAGTTGACGCTAGGCATGGCTCAAATGTTCCTATCCATCAAAATCTTGTCGTTTTTTTTGAAGAAAAACCTTTGGTCTCCATTTTGATTTGCCTCTTTGGCTATTGTATTTATGACAACTTTGATTTCCCTATAAAATTAGCAGTCCCTGATGAGTTTGAGGTATTCGATTTCATTCAAATTCTAGTGTTTTGATCTCAGAAGGTTTCTACTTGACGTTTGGGATCCTCTGATTTTGGATCTGCGTAAGTGGTTTTGATGACATTTAGGAAATTCCGATTGAACAATACGTAGTAGGTGTTAAATCGGATAATATTTATTTCTCTTATGGATGTTCTTGTTCTGTGTTGACGGCGAAGTCGATGGCGTGGTTGATCGTGTATGGGCGTTAGGTATGAGTATTTTCATCTCTTGTTATTTTGATTGTCAATTCCGTGGATTAGTTGCTATTTGTATTGTTGTTCAGTATCAGATCGATGCATAGACATTATTTGAGTATTTGAGGATGAGTTTCCAATTTTGTGTTGATTTGATTGGGAAGTGAAAATTGATTCAGAATCCAGTTACCGGCTAAGGTTTCTGGTTCTGTTCGGGTTCATGAATCTCAATCTCTCTCTCATTTCACTCACAGAAGCTACTGATTCTTAAGACGAGCTTCACGCAAAATGGTAACTCCGATTCTCATTTATTTTTCAATTTTTTTTAGAATTTATTTTCATGATCGATTCCATCGTTTAGTTGGTATTTATATTATTTTTCAGTATCAAATTCATTCATACATATTATTTGATTTTTCGGGGATGAGTCTCCAATTTGTGTTGCATATTATCGACTCATACATATTATTTCGATTCTTCGTGTATAAATATGAGGCCAAGTGAAAGGTGAGGGAAGAGCATGAGCCGATGGGTGCTTGGGACGGTGCCGGAGAGGGTGTTGTAGGATAGAGGTCGGGCTTCGTGAGATTTGTACAATCACCACCGAAATCGTTGTAAGCTTTTTCCCTTTCCAATTTTCGCTGTTCTTCTTGAATTGATAATGTTGTCTCTAATTTTATCAAAAGGATGCCATCATTCAATGAATTGATATCTTCCGTGTTTACTTTTGTTGTTTCGTTGCAGAGATTTTGAGGAAAGAGAGAATTTGGGTGGGATTGGAGGATTCTGAGTGTTTACTGTATCTTCTGTTGGGTAATATGGTTTATTGGGTTTTTGATTTTCTCAAATCAAATGCATATTCAGGTACCTTTCACAGACTTTGATCAGAAAAGTTCAACTTTAATACAAATTTAATGGTGGAAGTACTAATTTAAAGTGTTTTTTTTTTCTTTCTGGTATGTGTTGTGTTTAAGGAGATAATGTTAGTTAAGGTGGGTCTTCTGTAAATCTGTAGGGTGCTCTGAAGTTGTGTAATTGTATTTGCATGAGATATATGGAATTTAGAAAGGTCTTGGTTGGAAATTTTCTTATTGAAACTAAGGTTTTTGTTTATTTGTTGCATAGACTATGGTCTGATGTTCAAGAAGGAAGGCGAAGACAGTTCAATTATATTGGTATTCAAATCCAGTACTCACAATTTCTTACTGATATAAATTGGTTTGCTTTTGGTGTATTTCAACCTTTTGTGCTTAGTTGCTTTTAGACTGAATGGTAGATAGAGTGACATATCAAAGATAATTTAATACCAATGATTACCTTGTTCTTAATTTGGCTGATACGGAATGAGTATCTATAATACAGTTTATTTGATGTAGTTTTATTTTGCTTGATAATTACATTTGTTTGGGGTGTAATGATTTATCAATCTCCATAGTGAAAGCTCTGCTCCAAATTTATTTTTTGTATTGGGGTGATTTTCATGAAGTCTGTTGCTTTATCTTATAAAGGACATCAAATTCAAGAGTACATGATTGATATATTAGAATTGTTCTTTTTCTACCAATAATATCATAGTGGTTGAAAAGTTGAATTTAATTTCATTACCCTTGAAACCTGAATGAAAGCTTTATTGTAGAAACAGATTTTGCAGCAACGTTAAAAGAAATATGACAACGACACCAGTATATCATTATTTCCTTACCTTATTCTGAATATTTTTTTTGGGTCGTATTATCTTGCTTAATGTCGTGAAATATTTATGCGCATCAGTTCTTCTCTTTACCCGAAATTATAGCAAAACTTCAAGAAGTTGTCAGACCAGTCTTTAATGCTTACACAAAGGTGTGGGTTGTGCCATTTTCAATGTATTATTTTTATATATGGCTAAAATAACTGCCATTGAAATTTATTATTCCTTCAAATAACACGCTGTTCTACCATGTGCAGGGAGACTATAAAACTTTAGAGAAGTATTTGTTTCTCAGAAGTGATTCAACGACACAAAGCTGATTAGGCAGCTTTTCGAGGCCATGTTATCTTTTCCGATAACAAGGTAAGTTCTTTTACTGTGCAAATTGAAGGGAAAGATTGAATAAATAGAGCTCCCAGTTCCAAAAGTGGATATGCTTATTTTTTAAAGGATTGGATACTTTTATAGTTTGAAAATATGTTAGATGGTGTTCTATATGTTAGATAGTGGAAATTGAATAAAACTGAGTTGTGTTCCTTTCTCGATTTATATGCATCACATGCTTTTGAAAATACATTGAATAAAATTATTTGATAAATGGCTTGTAAGTTGCGTGTGTTTCAACAATTCATATATGATATATACCTTACATTATCTGATCGTCTTAAGGCATACAAGCATTAACAGTTTTCATATCAACACACTTCATTGTCGAGGTTGGAAAATATGATTTTGGTTGGACTTGGGTTAATATTAGTCCCTGCACAGTAAACAATCTTCATATTTGAAGTTTTATAACTTAATTAACTGATTACTATCTTGGTTCAATTGGCTTGGAGAAACTTGATTCAAATCTAATGAGGTCATCGCATAGTATGTAATTTAGTTGATACTGTTGCCTTTCCATGGGTAAGTTTTCTTGGTGTTGCAGTAGATATGACTACTTACACAACAAAGTAAAGGATTGTGTATTCTCAGTTTGTATCTTCTTTTTTTCCCTCTGGGTATGATTTAGTGAGAGAAGGTTGCTTTAAAGTTAAGCTATATATAAAGGCATAACTTATATATATATAGTTGAGCTTACTTAAATATATAATGACCATTTTCCTTTTTCTATTTTTAAACTATTGCTTCTTGCAGGTGAATGATGGTGTTGTGTTGCCTGACAAAGCTTCCTTATATTTGACAGGCATTGAGGACACATACTACAAAGAAGACAAAATTGAGTGTGAGCTTCCGTATTCATGTCTGTGACGTAGAATTTTCTTCATGATCTTGGGTGGTATCAATGGATATATCACTGAATTTAACACTATAAAATATTTATTCAGAGGGAAACACTGTTTTTGTTTGATTCATCTGTAATTATGTTACATTCTTTATAATTATTGCTTTGGTTTCACTTGAATATGTTTTGGGTTTGATTAAATGGTATAGAAAATCATATGGTTGGTTAAGGCGGTCCCTATATATGTATATTATTTTCAGGCTATCCTCTACAAAAGACTACACTCAGTTATGTAATCTAACTAAAGGCAATATATATAATGGCAATATCTAGGTTTCCACGTGGCACCTCTAATATCGCTCCTTTCCCCACTTCCTGGCTTCTCACGCATTCCTTCCTTTCCAAAAAATTTGTTGTGATACGTTACAAGTACATACTTTAGCTTTGGATGCCAATGCGCGGTGCCTCTTTCCAGTTCTGAATCGTCAACATGAATTTATTTTTTTCTCAACGTTACAAACTTTTTCATTTGTTCCTGTGTTACAACTTTGTCCCTTCCCTTTAAATCAAGGATTTTGGAGATTGATCGAGCAAGCATGGAGGCAGCCATGCTTTTCTTCAAGAAGGCTCTTCAATTGTTGTTGTGTTGCCTTGTATGTAAGTGAGTTTAAGTTGTGCTCTATGTCGTTGTTGTCTATGTATACCCCTGTGCTGTGGGTTTTGTACTGTAATTGTAATTTTTGTATTCTTTATTGTTCCATCTGTATATAACGTTGGCGGTGTTGGTCTTGCGATATTGGCGTGTATACATTCGAACCTAAATAAGGCTGGAGCAGGGCGTTGGCGCAATCTCTGGCCAGGACCGGATGCGAAATGGGCTAGAAGCAGCGGCCAAGCAAGATCCTCAGCCCATCACGATTGAGCCATTGACTATGCTATTAAGTCATCAATCTATCGATTTTGGGTCCAACAATTGAATTTGGGAGTAGAGATGAAGAAGCTGATAGGGAGGCTATAGTGAGTGGGTTTTTGCTGAGAATTGGGCAATTGGCTTATGGTGCGAGCTCGATTGGAGGTATGATATTTGTTTCATGTGTCTCTCCGATCTCATTTGCTAGCCTTTCATTGCTTGATTTTTGCGAAATTTATGGGTTCTATTCTTCTTTTGGTGTTGGCATTTTCCAAATATGGATATGTTGTGGATTCAAGTTTTCATTTGGGTTATGGTTGATTCGTTGATTTTCGGTTTAGTGTATTATAATTTATTCTTCAACAACTGAACACATGTGAAAGTTCTCATTTTTGTGATATTTCTAGATTCATGTCTGATTTCTATTTCCATTTTATACTTGATTTTCTTAGAGCTTCATGGAAATTTGAAGAAACTCGCGACGTGAATGAGTGAGAACATTGCAAAGGAGATTGAGCCCACCTGACGGGTGAAAAGTCGACGACAAAAAAGTGTCACGCCCTTTCGCTCCTCCGGCAGTGTACTGGTCTCAAGTAATATAGGGAAGTAAGGATTACGACCCCGATTATCGTACCCAAGGGACAACGAATTCTTTGATCACTCATGTTT